>JAHPZR010039207.1:12500-39825 GCA_019787425.1 Platygyra sinensis | reverse complement strand
GCTTTCAGAAAATATGTACTTTAGTAGGGTTTGCGTGAACCGTCCGACCGTAAAGCGGCGCCAAAGAATGATGGTCATTTGGGGTACACTGATACCTTAAATTGCGCGTCTTTACAGTTTTCAAGATAAAAAACGTACCACTTTCTTTTCCACGACAAAAACGCCTTACAAACTAAAAAAGTTAACAAAATATTGTGAGTAGCACCTATAATAAAAATTTCGCTCAAGGACTCTATCCCTTCCACGTGAAAGTAGGAGCCCTTGAACGGTGGATTTTAAATTTCTTTGTTGAAAGATCAAAGCAAGATTCAAAATATGCACTTCTATCTAAACTACATTTCCGCAGTACCATACATGGCAAGCTAAACTTGAGGAAAAGCCACCAAATTTTACACTTTTGTAACGTGTTATTAGATCAAACTTCTCGTAATGAATTCGAGAAAAGGGGGGGGGGGGGGGGGAGATTCCTCTTGCAGATCGTATTCAAATTGCTATTTCCAGTCCCCCTGATCGCCAAAATAATATGCCCAATAATTAATGTGAAGATATGGTGGAATCCCCTATCGTAATAGGCTAGTTTCGAATTGTGCAGCAACAAAAGAACAGAGTCGAGGTTCAGGGGAATAATTTGCATTTTGTATTGTTCAAAACAAAGGAAAATGCAAATTATTCCCCTGAACCTCGACTCTGTTCTTTTGTTGCTGCACAATTCGAAACTAGCCTATTGTGAGTATCTTGTTACTCCCAAACCTTTCTCCAACTTTCTGTGTTTTTATTTCATTGTACTGTTTTTTTTTTTACTTTACAATGCACTTAAGTAGTTGTATTGAGCGTGAAATTTTGCTTGCTTTACTCAATAAAAATAAAAAAAAAACGCTTAAAAGTTCTTTGAATTTCTTGATTCTTTGTTAGTACACTTCAGCCAAAGAAAATAAAGTTTCAAAGAAAGTATACGGTACCTTGTCATATTTCTCGGCAATATCATCATAGATGCTTTTAATGTAGCCATCTGAGGAATTTACATTCAAAGTAAGTAGTGTTTCCTTGTAGAATTTACTTTCCGCTGGCTTGGACATGACAACTGTGTAGTACCTACTGATAAAAGAAATAAAAACGTTCGTGTTACACACGCAAAAAACAAAATGTGATGAATGATGAAAATGTCCGTGAAAAAATGGCATTTCAGATAGGTTTCCAAGGTGACGTTTCCAACAGGTAACGTTGTGTAAACACATTTTCAAAACCATAGAAAAGGCACGATATGGTCTTGCTGACCGCTTTTAAACTGAACCAAGCAAAGTCATACACGTTATTTTGAGGTTTTTCGACGGCCACATACAAAAGTGTGACAACACGTTTTTGTGTACTGCTTAGCTGTTCTCCTTGGTATCAACAACCAGAGGGGGACACCACACTTGCAGCGACGGAGTTTGTCAGACTCCTAGAGGTTTCGGGTTCTATTACTGCAAAACAATCCAACGGGACGACAGAGAATACGCAGTTACTTGGCGTCCACAGCAGAGTTTAATCCAATGACTCGCACAGAACGTAAAGCGTACCCAAAGAATAATTTACAAGGCAGGGCTATTTAAGCCAAAACATAATTCCAAGCGGTAAGACTGCTAAACCAGTAATGACTAAACATTATCTTATATATTTCAGAAGGCTCGATTGGCGATAACGGAATTCATCATCTACAAGGTAAATAACTTCCATAACAATACATGTAGATGACAGTTTAGCAAAAGACAGGTAGCAACTGCAGTTCGGTTCTAACTTACACAAGCTAGCAGGTGTTTGTTACGGTTAATGAACTAGAACTGTTACCTAATATATCATTTTGACCACGTGACATATCACGTGATCATTTTGTTAAAATTTGGTAAATTGGCGAATTGGTGGCGAATTTCCACCCTATTGATCAGTAACTGAGCGTTTTTGATGCAAATTTAGCCTGCGTGGCAGGCGTCCAAAGGGAGGGAAAGGGGAAAGACAGCGCATAAAGCTTCTCCTCCGATCCCGCGCTCATTTTGACTTTCCTAATTTTTTTCTGTGAAAGAGGGACGGTCACTCCAAACGTGAGATGATGGAAATAATTGACCTGCATCTAAAACGCGTTTTCGCGGGATGATATTACTAAAAACCGCCACCAATTCGGCAAATAATGGCTATTTTCCGCGAAGCGTCACGTGACATGTCACGTGGCCTGTGAGAAGTACCAATTCTACTTTAAAATGTTCAGGACGTTAAAACCTAACTGGTGCTAAATCTGATTCCATTGCCATTTATACCTTTAGAAATACAACTAATAATTATTTTTACCAGTAAAAGCCTTTGATCCAGGCCTTTAACTACTTGTACTTTGCGAAACAAACGGAACTTGTACTTTGCAACATGAAAATCTATCCTTGCGAAATGACAATCTGTACTTGCGAAATGAAATATGTACTTTGCGAAATAAAAATCTATACTTTGCGAAATGAAAATCTGTACTTTGCGAAAAGAAATCTGTACTTTGCGAAAAGAAATCTGCACTTTGCGAAATGAAAATCTGTACTGTGCTAAACGAAAAAGGTACTTTCCTGAAAAGGTTTTGGTGAAGAAGCTTCTGCGAACCTACTATTCTCCTACAATCATGAACGTAACAAAGGCTTTTTGTCGAGGCCTAGGAGGACAAGTTCTTGATTCTTCGTCCACTGCGACCAAAGGCATTTCTAACATGGTGTCTCGAAAACGCAGATCTCGAAAACTCGGACCGCAGACCCGTAAAACTTAGACCCTCTGAGAGTCTCGAAAACTTATACTCCATTCACACCAACTAAACATTTTTAATTAAACCAGGTTTAGAAAAATGAAACTATTAAAGAAAGACTGCAACTCAGGCTTTTAAGCAGGATAATTTGTGCTGAATTTGAAGTAAAAAAAACATCAGTAAGCAGCTTTTATAAAGAAAACAATTTTAAACCGTGTTTAACTAAACAGTTTTAAAACATGTTTAAGCTTTGGTGTGAACGGGGCATAAGACCCGAAAAAGAAAACATTTTTCCATAGCGTGTTTGCCCCGAACCGCTTCAAATCTCACCGACCGGTAGCCGGTCAAGGTTAGCACGAGGAGCGTTGCGTGACAGTTTCGCAATACATAAATTTTACAGTAAGCACAAGTCCGCGCGCTCATTGACAATTCTTATCGTCAATAAGCGACAGACACATGAATTTATACACTTTATGCGATGCGGCAACTAGCGAGAGCGGACAATTTGACAGTTTGTTATCGTAAAAGCAATTGACTCCGTTTTTCATGCGACTATCCTGTTATAGTCAATGAATTTCGTCATAACATGGTCTCGTTGCCGCATCGCATAAATAAGATTCAGGTGTCTGTCCGCTAATGACGATAGAGTCGCGTCGCTATAATACTCGGGTATAATAAGAAACATTAATCAATTGCCAAACAAATTCTTATTTAATGCATTTGTAAACAATTTAAAATCAATTGGATCAGAGCATACACTAACAGGCCAACGGCTAGTGTGATTAAAACTGAAACTAACTGTGAAGTCTTCAATAGCTCTTATCATTGAACTTTCAACATACCGCAAACAATAACTGTCCTCAACACGGCACTACGGTCGCCCTCTAAAATCCCTTCGAAATATCTATAATTCATAAAAAGCGTTCGAAATAAGCGTCAGTTGTAAACAATTCCTGTAAAATCGTCAAACTCTAGAAGCTCTAAAATAACATAGTCCCCCTTACTGTGCCTGTTCCGGGACACGTTGGTACAAGTGTCCGAACCCAGGTGGGACACCCAAGTGCTCTCCCAGTTGTGAGGACAACAACTTGGTGATGTCCGGTGACTTGGCTGGGCCAGTGCTCATGGTTTTTTTTCCTGCCTTCAACTTTTCGAAGCTGGTTGTAAACTTGTTGCCTGTCTCTGGGGATGTCTGATGGGGATGGAGAGACTACGCCACCACACACGTTTTCAATGCTATTGATAATCTGTTTGGCACTTCTCTTGCTACCCATTTCTCTCATTCACTCCAGTACGCTTGGTTTCGTTCTCACTTGGGGTAATGAAGGGCGACCACGATTTCTTCAGGAGTTGCGAAGAGCATCTTTGCTTCATCAGAGGACAAATTGATGGTATCAGGTGCACAATCGCAAATTGCAAGAACTTCTCTACATGTTCAACCTTAGCTATAATACGTCGGAAGTTTTTTTTTCTTTTCTGGGCCAACTGTACTGAATGGTTGCGAGAGGTCTGGATCTCTCTTCTGATTTCTTCACCATTTTTGTCATTCCTAGTCACCGAATTAACTTTTCCCTGATCGTCAAAGAAGACCCGGCTGCAAGTCTTCAGATGGACTGGAATGAGCTCCATAGACTCCGTTGTCATCCACGGTCAGGTCTTCATAGCCGACTGTCTGAACATCAACGATGAATACAGCAAAAACCCGCGTAGTAAGAACCTACTTTTTTAGAGTTTGGCAAAACAGGTTCTTATATTTTGGGGTACTTACTGGCCTTTTAGGCTAAGTAGGTTCTTAATTAGGTTCTTAATTTTTACGGAGTAGAAAATAGTATAATATATGGTTTGTTCTTCATTATAAACTGTTATTTTATAGAATAAATGCTTATAATCAAGAACAAACCAGTTTCAAAAAAACAGTTCACATTTAACATACATTGTGCATTTTTAGTTTCACTGTGCAATTTTGATCTCTAAAGACAGCCTTTTTGGTAAAATATTATAAATAAAATAGTTTAACCCCGCATATAAGAACCTGTTGGAATTTTTTGGGCTAAACAGGTTCTTATATTTTGGGGTATTAAAGTAGCAAATTTCTGCCATGAGGTTCTTAATTTTCTAGGTTCTTACACGCGGGTTTTTACTGTATTCCACTCTCAGTTATGCCAGAGGGAAAACTTGCACAAAAATTATCTTCTGGAACGTCACCACCAACACAAATGTCCAAGATTTCTTGGGAAGTAATTCTAGTTTTTGATCTTCTGTCAGCAGGAAAGCCATTTATGTGACCTGCAAATAACATATAAAAAATTAAGACAAACCAATCACTTAACCCACTAAAACCATTTTTGCTCATAAGTTTACACCTTATGACGTGCTTTTGCCGGGAAGAGTGCTGTTTATTAATACACTCCAATTTGAGCCTAAAACGATGGAGATTTGAGAAAGTATAAAGACTATCCCTTCGTGGTTGAACAACACAGCAAAATCGGACTTTACTTTAGTTTGAGGGCAGTTTTCAACACCGATCTTCCAACATGATAGAGGTCTGTGCGTTACATATAAACTCACAGGGCAGTGGCAACGACTTCTGTGGTTCCTTATTTTTTTTTATTTAAATTACTTTGCGCTGAAGTTTAGCCGAACTTGATTTTTGAAATACCCCGATTGGTGTTCGAAGTAATATGTTATCACTTATCGACACTCACTGTTATGATTTTCAAATGGTCTGAGCATCAAGTCGTGATCGTCAGAGTCACTCTCATACACAACTTTTCTTTTGCAAGAGGAGCTTCTGTGACGGCTGCACAAAATCGTCAAAGCAAAATACAGTTAATTTGCTTAAAACACCATTTTGAACGATTGTCAGTTTGAAGTACTAGAGAGCATTGAGTCTTGTTTCAAGCATATGTGTATAATGAGGGATCTTTCTAATCTAACCTTTTAAGAAAATTAATGATTGATCAATTGTTACTTTCTCCTGAGCTGGGATGTCTGTCATTCTTGGAGGGCTTACTTGCCACGGCGGCATCTTTCTATAAGTAATAAACAGTTCACTTCATTGCACAAGCCGTCGCCAATGAGTCACCAAGAACTGAAAATTACCCTCGACGGAATTTAAAAAAAATAATAATTAGTTATAACACTTCGCTTTACAAGAGAAGCTAAGTAGCTTTCAAGTAATTATAAGCACTTGATATTCTTCATTTATATCGCGCGAATTTCTTGTGAATATGTAAGAGTTAGCATGGTTAGGGCATGTTAGAGCTTGTACTTTTTTTTACACTGGCAGTTAAACAAAAGCATTCCAGTGGGCGCTATTCACGGAGTGGGACTTTTGTTAGTGAAGCTACCAACTGGACGTGACATTATCTCCAGTAAGCAATATAATTTAGAACGCACACTTTATAATTACTAGCGATCATCAAACTGTTGCTCTAGACACGAACAGAACAAACATAAACAAAGCGAAATCCGTGAAAGTAACAGACTTACATTTGAAATGCAACGCTGGGCTATAAATGGCTGAGATAAGGCAACAACTGCACTGGATGCTTCTATATTGATTACTGAACTCCAATCCGCACTGCGTGAACTAAAAAAAGTGCTGCCCGATAGCTATTTGAAAAAACTACGCAACGATACAAGCGCCACATTCCAACACGTAGTACGATACAATACAAAAACATACACTCTAATTAATCGAACGCATATTAAACACCATTTTGAGGTGTTGCGATTTTGCAGCTAGCGTTAACTGATTCTAGAGTTCTTGGATCAAGTCATTATCATTATCATTAATAACAACTTTTACATTCAGGTCTAGTCCCACAGGATTTCTACGTTGTCTGAAAGGTCTAAAGTGAAACTGGAAAATGAAAAATATACCATGGAGACATTACAAATCAGTATCAACACAAAGAAATTGGGAATCCTTATAAAGACTATCTTACGAAATATTTGGCCTAGAGCACAGATAAATGTTCATTATGCTCACGTTATGCTTTGTAAGATTACTCCCACTGGGTTGCAACCATGAGTTATTCCCTGCAGTGGATTGGGAGTAAGGGCTGGGGACGTCGACTGTTCCCTTTGAAAAGGAAAAGACCCGGAAGCTTAAATTGTGTTTAACATCGTATAAAAACTACAGTTTCAGAAGGGAGCAGATGAAAGAAAAACAGCAACAAGTAAACAGCAACGATTCGTGTTTGGCCGCCTCCATCTCTGTCTCCCCGGGGACGTTTTCCTTTAGACTCCATGTTGATGTCAGGAGAAGTGGGGGCCTTAGGTGACACCAGAGGTTTCATCGACATCAAGACTGATCAGTTCAGGTTCACCTCGTTTGGTTTCTTGAGAAACAGCCAGCAATTTTGGGCTCTCTGCGAACCTACACAGCGCTAAAGTTAATGCCTCGGTTCTTACATGTACATCAGGTAACTCACTACTAAAATACTAAACTTGAAGCACATCTCGAAACTTGTTGAGCAACAAATTACACGTTACGTTTTATGGTTATGAATGGCCAGGGAGAATACAAGCAAATGAAAAACGGGGACAATTTTGTACGCACATAGCTTCGAGGGACACACTTTTTTTACTATTTTTCCCAGCCATGGATTAACTGGCACCGTGCACCTCAAAATGCGTAGATATATTTGTATTATCCGACAAAGCATTGCTTACGATTATGATAACAATAACAACAACAAGGACAAAAACTAAATATTCTTGAAACTGGATTAAAAACATATGTAGTGACCGTAGAAAAAAACATGTCAAACTAACTACTGTCCACCTTTATGGGCAAATAAACAAATTCCCTTTGACTTGCAGCATTCAATGCAAAAGGGACCCAAAAGATGATTCTTATTGTAAAATTCTTGGTATACCGTGATAGCCTTCTCTCTAGGCTTTCATCCTAACCCCAACCCCAACTCTAACCCTAACCCTAACTGGAGTTCAGATTTCTACACTTAAAGGACGTTCGCGCGAAAAATTTCCAGTCGATAGAATTTTTTTAAAATTTTTACCGCTGGCAGATAATGAGTTACTTGTGCCAGAAATGCAAAAAAAATTGGGGGTCACCGTCTTCGTTTCAGAGATAAAGCGCGTGGTAAACTATACTGATTTCGAAAAATTGACCTATATAATTGAGCACGGTCTACAGGGGTTTAAAGTTAAAAATATCGAAGGTGAGTCAACGGAAACAAAAACCGCCGCACAGATGCACGAAGAGCTGATAAGAACGGAATTCGATGGTGCGTTTTGCCAAAAATTCAAACTTCTAATCGATAGATTTTCTTCATTTTTTCCCTAAAAGTAGAAAATCAGTAGAAAAAATGATCCATCGAAAGAAAAATTGGGGTCACCGAACGTCCAAGACCGTTAAATCCAGGCAAAGCTCTAGCAATGGCCATCTGCCCTATCATTTGTTTATTTTATGACTTAGCGCGCGCGCTCATGCATGACGTGGCATGTGAATTTGCGTGCGCAGTAAGGATGCGCAATTAGCGCGAACGTCCTTAAACATGACGCGCGAGACACCTCTAAAGATGCTTTAAAGGTATACAGTACCCATAATACAAGGCATTTGAATAAAGAGGAGTTGCCGATAACACTTACTTTGATTTACTTGAAATAACTGCCAGTGATTGACGCGTGTCGGTCTTTACGCCTTGGTGGTGCAGCTTTTTCAAAAGCCAAATGCAGAGTGATAACCACACTTCTGAGGAGTTCTTCTTTCCAATCATCAGGAAGGATTTTCGCCTTCGCCTTTTCCTGGTGCGAACGTCACCGAATGAGTGTCGATCATGTATGGCTTGCCATCACGGCACCCAAACGTTAACACCACCGAGTTACAAAAAGTGGAGATGACCAGGAAGTCGTAGATCCAAGATCACAGAGCTTGGAATGCTGTTTTTGTCTGCCCTCAAAGGAATCAGTAGACTGTGTCCTTAAATGGTAACTCCTCAGAGAAGTCATATGAAGGCGTAACTGTCTTGTGTTCCCTCATAATTGCGTACGCTTCCATTGAGTCATACATTCTGTTCAGGTCTTGGTGCACATTTGTTTCCGGTAGGTGCCAAATAGTATCTACAATAGCTTCGGGTAACTCGGCGAAGAATTCGCTCCCTGCTACGACCTTATCTCAGTACTGCATCTGCGAAAAAAAACACACAGGAAGCGGGCACATGCGTTAGTGCCGTCGTTATTCAAGGCACATTCCAACTGTTAAGCTGGTTCTTCACTAGCTGACATTGTCCTTCAGCTGAACTCCAAGGCATTGGTCGAACTGTTGCACTGCTGTGGCTTGACTAACTTTCAGGTGCAGGACGTCTAGATCTGTAGACCCTCTTGTTGTCCCTGCTCATGATATTGTCTGTCAAAGTAAGCACGTCCTCTGTAAATCTCCTTTAAACCTCTCCAGACGGTTGCGCGTTGAGCAACATACCTTTCGTCCGGCAGCGGACGTTTCTTTTGGTGCAAAAGGGAAGATTGCTTGGATTAATCATCGAGAACAAAATCATGCCAAGGGCCCAAATATGAAGTCACTGATCGATGCGCCAGAAATGCCGGAGAATCTCCCTAACAATAAAGCCCTGGTCAAACGGCTTATGATAGTCGATGCTATATAATAACCAATTATTCTCGCATTTTGACTGGTTCTCGCCTATGATCTATTAGAGGACAGATGCACGATTGACGTCATCATTACAAAGTTTTCCCCTCTGCTGTTGTTAAATGGCGGAAAGTTTTGAGAATTAAGATAATGTTTCACGTGACTGGGCAAAAGATAAGGTACAAAAAAATCTTGCCGAGGCATTGAACAGGTTCGAGAAGCAGGAAGAAGAAAGATAAAGCCGTTTCTTTTAGAAAATGATCCAGAAAAGATTTTCGAGCAGTCTCAGTTGGCAGCCGAGCGAGACTAAACCACGCACAAAATTGGTCTTGGTAAGCCGAGAACCATTGCTTTATCTCAAATTTAACAAACCAAATAAACAAAATGTTTCTGAGATTAATTTATTTAAAAAGTTCAACTTTTCCCAGTGTCAAAAGTACTGTTGACACACTGATTGTTGTCAGGAATGAAACATCAAAACAACACTTCTTAAAATCGGTAAAATAAACACATAACCTTACTGTCTGATGCGAATGTTCCTGTCCGTTTCAGGGCACAGCAGCAACAATATTTATTAGCTCACACTTAAACTAATTACAAAGGATCGTTATGTACATCATAGGTTAATTAAGAAGAATAATTAAGAAAGTAATTTAGCTAAATGGATCCTAGAGGTTAAAGGAATCGTAAGGTTTCGAGTTAAGTAAGCAGCGAGTTAAGTGTAGCTAACCACAGCTCACGGCCGACAGTGTCGCAGCTAAAACGTGTCTCCGACACTATATCAAACTGATTTGAGAATCACCAACTACAGAAGACAAAAATTTCCACCGTCGAAAATGCTCTTCTTATTCTAAACTCCAATGGCCTCTATGTTGACCGCAACCACAAGTTTTCCGATGGTAATTTTTCAACTCCTGCAATTTTCAAGGCAACGTCCAAGCTTTCCTGCTCACAGGGCTGCTCTGATGACAAAAGCTGACTTAATTTTCCAGCATTTCAGATCAAGATTTCTAAATTTCGCAATTCCATTCTGCTTTTGCTGTAAGTTTTCATTCCACAAGGATCGACGCTCGAGTCAGGTTTGACACTGGCGTGATTTTCCTCGACCAATCATAATTTTTTGCTACTCACAGTAACAAATGAAATTGCTCCATTTTGTCAGTGACACACTCGGCTACGTGTGCCACTTTTTTGTTCTTGCCACATTTTGACGTCATCTGTGATCTATTACTGAACAGACGTACGGCAACATGGAATCTATTTGTCAAACAGTCAATGATAGTTAAAGCGCGCGCTTCCGTTTGACCACCAACTATTCTCGATTATTATTCAACAAATTGTAACACTATCCAAATATGGTCATGATGCTCTCGATATCTGTCATCCGTAGGTAACAGATATCCGGCGATATACGTAGCTTCGTACGTGGGAAGAAAAAGTGAAGTGAAAAAATGTCGACAGAAAGGTTTAAAAATGTTACGAGCTTGGAAATCAATTTTGTTATCAATTTGTTGAATAATAAAACAATTATCCTGCTCAATCTCGCGGAATATCGTCTGATTTTAGCCGACGAGGCCTACGGCCTCGTCGGCTAAGTATCAGACGATATTCCGCGCGATTTCGCAGGATAATTGTTAAATATCCCCCAGTTTTAGCGGGGGGATATTCGGTAACGTGACGTGTTTAGACCAATCGCGCGCGAGCGAAAAGATTTGATGGATTATAATGCATGATATACCCCAATTTTCAAAACTACGCGCGTTGCGTAAAAGATTTGAAGGATAATAAACACGATAGTCTCCATTTGGGGCGAAAATATGCTCGGATATTTGTCCTTGGACATGATCTGTTCCTCGAAGCTCACAGTTTTCCTCGAGCTACGCTCTCGGAAAACAGTTCGCTTCTCGTAACAGATAATGTCCGCGGACAAATATCCTAGCATATTTTCGCGCCAAATGGAGACTATTGTTTATTTATCATTGACTATCATCAACTGTCATTCAGTTTGAGCTTGTTCGAATTCTTCATGATAGTCGATGATAGTTTTTTCTCGTTTAACCACGCGTATGATAGTTCATGATAGTTTTTCGGTCAGCTGTTTTGGCAATTACTGGCCCGATAGCGGTCAGAAAACATGCTGCCCCCTCTTTCGTCGCGAAAAATTCATACTTTTACAAGTTTGTCTTACGGGACACCATTTAGTGTTCACATTTTTACGCGGAAAGAGCTGGGAACTCGCTGCTCTCGTGACTTTGATTGCGCGACTGCCGGTGAACTATCGTCAACTATCACGATCTTCTTTGGCCGTTTGACCATGTGAATGATAGTTGGTGATAGTTGATGATAGTTAGGGGAGAATCAACTATCATCGACTATCACGCGCCGTTTGACCAGGGCTTAAGGTCTGGTGCCTCGTAAACCCCTGTCCCTCATTCAATGTTGTTTGTTTTCAAGGCAACGCAACCGAGTCTGCGTTTCAACAAGTAGACAGCGACTCTCCCCAAAGTAGTGAGCTTGCAGGCAACAGGCCTCGATTCAAATTGACGTAGGATTTCGTTGTTGTCTGACAAAATGGAATTTCTGGCGTGTATACGAATTAGCCGGAAATGAAATATTTCTGCGGCACTGAAGCAGTGGCGACTGGAACTAGTTCAGTCGAAGTGCATTATGGGTTGTCAAGAAGGGCTGTACGGTGGGACCTCGATTTATTGAACTTCTACTTAACGACGTCCTCGATATAAAGAACGATACTCTGCGTCCCGGCCAAAATTAAAGTAAAATGTATGGAATAGAACCTCGATATAACGAATTCCTCGATATAGCGAAGCCCAAACGTAAAATATACCTCGATATAACGAATTACAATGTCAACACGCGACAGAAGATAAACGCTGAACAGATCAACAGTCAGCAAATCCTTTAATCCATATGGTAAAGAGACAGCAACCTTTCAGTCAACGGCCTGTCATTTGCCATAGACATTGGCACTTTCGTATTTCCACAGAAGTCACCTGTGTTACAAATCAATCATTAACTACGACCTCGATATAACGAAAATTTTGGTCATTTCCCTTCAAATTCGTTATATCGAGGTTTTCGATATAACGAACCCTCCATTTAACGAGCTAATTTGGCCGGTCCCCAGCGACTTCGTTAAATCGAGGTTCCACTGTATATATAAGAGATTTGTATCACGTGGGATAGTCATTCTAGGCCGACACTTCGTTTGAACTTTGATATATGTTCTTTTTCTTGGAAATTTATTACTAAGCATAAAGTTCTTTTAGACGCGGGTAGATGCGTTTGAATTTTGTAGCCTCGTTGGATGGGCTATTTAGGGCTTTAGCAATGGTTCCTACTCAGATTTCCAGCCGACTTTCTCCCCACGGGCTTCTTTCCGGCAGGCTTTCCTGGCCTCCGTCTGACAGTAGTATCTGTAAAAACTGTCGCTCTGTCGCTCAGCTTTGTCCCTTGCTTTATGCCGAATACTTAGATCTTGTATTAGGTTGTAGTTTGACCTATCGTTAAAGTTACTGGTGCTCCGCATAAACCACCAAAATAAACCTAATGGTTTTTTTCTCATGTGTACTGCATGGTGGAGCTGAAATTGTCCAATAGTGCTGATTGTTTATCAGTATTTTCGCTGGCTTTAGATCACTATGGGCTATTGCTTTGGAGTGGAGGTGAGCAAGCCCACTGATTTCTTTAGCTGAATGATTGACTAATTCACAGAGTCCTCCACACTTGAACTCGCCAATTTGCAGCAGAAAATCGGAGAGGGAATGTACACGCAGACCATCGCAACCATGGAAGGAAATCCCTTTCAGACCTTTCAATCGCACTTCTTTATACAAAATCTTCTTCTCCTCTTCATCAAGGACTTGCCGCATTTTCTTGACGGCCACAGTTTGACATTTTGCGTCTTCTTCCTTTGTACTCGCCAGTAGAGACATCTTCACAGATTTCATTTTCGTAACAGCTGAGAAACAGCGACATAGCTATCTTTGGATCGCTCTTCACCATAGTTTTCGCGCCAAATTGTTATGTTTGTCTCGCGTGCGATCCAAGCGTTAAGCCATTGTTTTGTCACGTCACCATTGCATTTAAGACATCTTAGTCTTGCAATGAGCTTCAAAAATGAGCTAGAATTCCTCAACAGATGTTGGATATTTTTGCACCTTGACCCGGGACATGCAAAACAAAGTAAAAATGTTTCGAATAACACGTTCTTTCATTGTACACTTCCGTCACCCAATGTTAAGTCAACAAAGAGAGCACCCTCCTGAATTTTTCGTGTCGGTGGCGTGCAGATTTCAAATCTTTGTAATCATCGCGTAACAAAATGAAGCAAATCCGGCCCACCAGGAGCAGAAAGCAGTGGTGGAGAAAGCACAACGTTCAGTGCTAATTTCGCCGATGCAATTCGCGGCAAACACGCTGTGAAAAATTGTTTTCTTTTTGTCTAAGGTCCCAGTTCTCGAGGTCTGCCGAAACACCAATTCTCAAACTCATTAATAATTCATAAGTTAGATAGCCAATAAAAAATGGCTTAATTCGTCACGTGTATGAGTTTTGATACCCAATGAAAACCTAGATGAAAACCATTTTGATATTGTTATTGCGGGGAAGAGACGACTACACATCAGCTCAACTCAACCTTTAATCTCCACCTCATGGTCTCCCTCGACATCCCCTAATAGTCTACACTGGGGTCCAATCTCCTAACACCTTCCCCCCAGTAAAATGAACAATTTTACGATAACAAACTATGAAGAGTATCTGGCTGGTACTTTAACTAAACGTCCTGAACGTGTCCGTTTTGCAACAACTAGTTCCATCTTCTTAGCGGACTTAACAGGCTTAGTGGGCGCAGATTTAAGTTCTGTAGAACTAGGTACAGGATTTAAACTAGACTTTTTAGTTTCCGAGGCACGGACTGTGACATCAGCTTTTGGATTTTGGGCAGATTGTGTCTTCCCCAGATTCGGCGGTTTTCCTGTGGGCTTTAGGTGTACGCGGTTTCTTCTGAGGAGTTTGCCATCCACTTCAACATCGTATGAACGAAATGGATTGTTCTGAACAATAAGGCCTTTTCTCCATTTTTGTCCTTTGGTTAGTCCTTCAGGCTTGATGGTAACTGTAGGGTGTCTCGAAAACTCAGACCTCGAAAACTCAGACCCCAGACCCGAAAAACTCAGACCCTCGGGTGTCTCGAAAACTCAGACCCCAAAAAACTCAGACCCTCGGATGTCTCGAAAACTCAGACCCGAAAAACTCAGACCCTCGGGTGTCTCGAAAACTCAGACCCGAAAAACTCAGACCCTCTGGGTGTCTCGAAAACTCAGACCCAAAAAACTCAGACCCTCTGGGTGTCTCGAAAACTCAGACCCGAAAAATAAAACAAATTTACACCGCGTGAATGCCGCAAGCCGACTTGTTTACCGTTCGTCGATACAGTGGCATTACCAAAATCTGCCGAGAAAAGAAAAACAGCTCACAGTGTTGGATACGTGCAATGATCATGAAAATTATCTGCCGAGAAAAGAAAAAACAGCTTGCAGGGGTGTCTCGAAAACTCAGACCTCGAAAACTCAGACCCCAGACCCGAAAAACTCAGACCCTCGGGTGTCTCGAAAACTCAGACCCCAAAAAACTCAGACCCTCGGATGTCTCGAAAACTCAGACCCGAAAAACTCAGACCCTCTGGGTGTCTCGAAAACTCAGACCCAAAAAACTCAGACCCTCTGGGTGTCTCGAAAACTCAGACCCGAAAAATAAAACAAATTTACACCGCGTGAATGCCGCAAGCCGACTTGTTTACTGTTCGTCGATACAGTGGCATTACCAAAATCTGCCGAGAAAAGAAAAACAGCTCACAGTGTTGGATACGTGCAATGATCATGAAAATTATCTGCCGAGAAAAGAAAAAACAGCTTGCAGTGTGAGATACGTGCAACGATCATGAAAATTATACTCAACATTCGTATAGATTTTTCTTTTCGTTATCGTATCCACAACGTGTCGTGTCATTAATAGAAGCCATTCGCGAGGTGTGTTGCGTGATGTTTTCCTGTACAAATACAGGACCGCCGTCACACTACAGTAGCGGCGGTATTTGAAACCGGATACAACCTTTCGTGGTCCTTATAGTTCCCTCATTTTAAAGAACTGTGTGTAAACACTGTGTATAAACGGTTCTTTGTTTATGTTTTCTTTAATATATATATAACATAAACCTTTAATCAATATTCGTGGTCAATTACGATAAGACATTATCGTGGTTGCATTTTCCAAGCCACAAGAGTTATTTTCTTTCCTTTCAATAAAAACGCTTCAATGTACTTACTGTATGATTCACTAAATGTTTTTTGGAAACGAACCGCGTCCGACGATGCCAATTTCCTTAAGATCTTCATTCCGAAATTGCGGTAAATCAGTCACCTTATTTACAATTGCCTTCTTGGTAAAATAAGGCAACTTGAAAGCCATCTTCACATCGGAAGTTATGAATTACAACCTGAAACCTTTGACCGCCATGCATGATCGAATGTAAAATGAAAAAGTGGCGGGAAAACACGTCACCAGAAATTTAATGATTATCGAATAGAAAGAGTGTTTTTTTGGGGGGGAAAACTACGACAAATTTTACGCTTAATAAAAATGACTTCTCCTCGACCATTAATGGTCTATTCTGCTCAAAATTCAATGCAGGAGACTCAATCGCGAGAATTTCTCGAAGTCTAAGGACCGCGAAAGGTTATACTAGCTACTGTAGCGTGACGCCGGTCCTGTATTTGTACAGGAAAACATCACGCAACACACCACGAATGGCTTCTAATGACACGACACGTTGTGGATACGATAACGAAAAGAAAAATCTATACGAATGTTGAGTATAATTTTATGATCGTTGCACGTATCTCACACTGCAAGCTGTTTTTTCTTTTCTCGGCAGATAATTTTCATGATCATTGCACGCATCCAACACTATGAGCTGTTTTTCTTTTCTCGGCAGATTTTGGTAATGCCACTGTATCGACGAACAGTAAACAAGTCGGCTTGCGGCATTCACGCGGTGTAAATTTGTTTTATTTTTCGGGTCTGAGTTTTCGAGACACCCAGAGGGTCTGAGTTTTTTGGGTCTGAGTTTTCGAGACACCCAGAGGGTCTGAGTTTTTCGGGTCTGAGTTTTCGAGACACCCGAGGGTCTGAGTTTTTCGGGTCTGAGTTTTCGAGACATCCGAGGGTCTGAGTTTTTTGGGGTCTGAGTTTTCGAGACACCCGAGGGTCTGAGTTTTTCGGGTCTGGGGTCTGAGTTTTCGAGGTCTGAGTTTTCGAGACACCCCTACAATAGAAACGATATAGCGATGGAAAACATGGCGCTTCTCAACTGATAAGAAACGTGGTGCCTGATTACAAAAATCACACAGGTCAGACACAGGTTAAATAACGAAAGTTTTAAAAAACACAGCAATCACAGCACGAATAATAAAACGTTAACAAATAAACAAAATCGTTACTAAGTAATAGTTACACAAACAAAACGAAAATAGAACATGTGACGAAAATAACAACCAAGAACTCTCGTCGTTCTATGCCTGAGTCACGGTCATGATTGTAAGAGAATAGAAGGTTCGCAGAAGCTTCGTCACAAAAGTTTTTCAGGAAAGTACCGAGCTCCATTTCGCAAAGTACAGGTTTTCATTTCGCAAAGTACAGATTTTCAATTCACAAAGTACAAATTTTCATCAGTTCGCAAAGTACAGATTTCATTTCGCAAAGTAAGCTTGCAATTGTTCATTTCGTAAACTACAGATTTCATTTCGCAAAGCTAGTACAGATTTTTATGCTCCAACTGTACACATTTCATTTCGCAAAGTACAGATTTCATTTCGCAAAGCTAGTACAGACTTTTATGCTCCAACTGTACACATTTCATTTCTCAAAGTGCAGATTTCATTTCGCAAAGAACACGTTTCATTTTACATTTCTCATAGTACAGATTTCATTTCGTAAAGTACAGATTTTCATTTCTCAAAGTACAGATTTTCAGTTCGCAAAGTACAGATTTCGTTTCGTTTCGTTTCGCGAAGTACAATTTCGCAACGGACAATTTCGCAAGGTACAATAAATTAAGCCTGCATAACTTAATATAAATTTCATCGATCGGGTCTTTGAAACACTCGCTAGAACACGCGTCAGAACACGCATTGCTTGATGTAAAAATCAGGAGCAGCTGTAAAATAAAACACAGAATTCAAAAAAGCAGCCTTACCTGGAATAAAATTCACAAACGCCTGCAAAGGTTCGTCTTGGTATATTGAATGACCGTGAACAGTCCCCGAAGAATGATTCAGCAACTGTTCCCGTGACCTAGCCGCCTCAGAGCAAGCATCTGTCAGCGGTTTCACAATTCGGTCACGAAAAACGTCACAAAAACTCGTTACGCTCAGATTCTGCAGCTTTAGTTCCTCTATCTATTTTTGTTTCTCTTTCAAAACAAGCCACTGTGTACTATTCAAGTTCATTTTATCTTAAGATGAGGCACATAAGCTTGTGGTTGTAACGTT
The DNA here is from genome assembly GCA_019787425.1 of Platygyra sinensis. Lineage (NCBI taxonomy): Eukaryota > Metazoa > Cnidaria > Anthozoa > Scleractinia > Merulinidae > Platygyra > Platygyra sinensis. The sequence continues at coordinate 21,887 of JAHPZR010039207.1, read as the reverse complement.
CTGGGGGTTGTGAAGCGTGACAAACTAATGACACACGTAACGCAAAGGAGGGATCGAGGGATGGGCCTCTCAGGCCAGGCTGCTAAGCTGCTTGCTTGGTTGTGGGTCGATCGAAGACTCTTTTTTCCGCAAGGATTCTCTTACTTAAAATAAGGTATGGCTTATCAAGGCTTTGGGGCTCCACCGCCAGGTGGTTATGGAGGGGTAAGTCAGGAGGGAGATAATTGATCCCTAGTAATTCAAAGAGGTGTCAAGAAGTGTTTGATGCAGAGCATATAAATGCACAAATAAATAATATGACGCCATTAATTTTTACGTGTAGGTCTATCATAGCTGAACTAAGCTTTACGCTGTGCCTCTAAATTCATCGCTTCGTACGGAACGCAGCTGACGCGTTGTAATTGCTTTTATTTCTCAACTTTAAGTTTACATCAAGGTAATGGTAATTATTTAGAACTGGACATACTTTGTTGGCATGGGCAATCGCAAGCACCTGCATAATTTATTTTAAGCTTATAGAAAGAGAAAGCTGACGCTTATTAAGATCATTTAGTTTAGAATCTGTATGCTGTTTTAATACCTACAACTGGATTTGAGATCTTTGAAAGGGAATGAACACCAAAAAGCGCCATTGAAATCTTCTGGGTGATTAATGTCTTAATGTTTTTGAAAATGTTGTAAAACGTACATTGCTTGCACTGTGAGCCACCCAGGAAGAACTGCACAGGTGTACATGAATATGTTACTCGAAAAAATAGCTGATTCTGATTGGCTAAAAAAGGAAGTACTGTGTGCAGCCTTCCTGTAAACATTAGTCGAGAGCAGAAAAGAGTAAATTGGGTAAGTTTCTAAAGAAACTGTGGTGCTGTGCCGGTGGGGGAGTATTTAACAATTATTCACCGAAGTGGAGGTAAATATCTATCACTTTCACTGACACTGAGGTGAATAATTGTTTTAGTATATGCCACACAAGCTGAATAACTAGCGGCCCAAAGAGCAACTTTATTTGTGACAATATACCGACAAAAGCCATTTTGTTTTTCTTTGGCTGCTCGGAGGTGAATAGTACTTGGCTAATCACCACCAAGCTAGCCAATCAGCGCGCACGAAAAGTACTATTCACTTGTGTGGTATATACTAATACAAGATAATTTGGTTTTAACCAATTAAGCTGGGTTGATAATGTGAATTGGCCACCATAAAGAGATTCAAAAGCTCATGTATTGAGCGTTAGCCCTTCGTTTATTCACGCGAGGAAGGGCTAAGGCTCGAAATGTCAGCTTTCGAATCTCTTTATGTTGGCTAATTCACATTTAATCAGCCCAGTTGATAAAACCAAATCTAAGAGCAGAAAAGCATTAATAACATAATAAAGTGCACACGTCAATGAACAGTTCCAAAGTTCAAAGATTGCTGATGGTAACTGAAGGTATTTCAAAGTGATCAATTGAATTTCACCCAAAGCTTTCTGCTCAAAGCTGAAAAGATAGCTGGAAGATTCCTTGGAAACACTTTTGATTATCAACCAAACATTTCCAAAGATTTCAGAATGTAACCTGAACCATCCATTAATTTTGGTCTTAAAATTACCCAAGGATTGCTGAAGATCGTAATTTTGAAAGATCAGTCCAATATTTCTGAGCATTTTTCAATGAACTCACGCAGTTTTGTTGACTACATGTATTGAAAATTTACTTGTCCTTCTTTAGCCCAATGTAGTAAGTTTACAAGTAATTCTTTATTTATCATGACGGTCACTCTGCTTATCTAAAAATCTACTTCACAGGAAACCCACTCTTAAAATTGTGATTTTCTAACAATACAAATTTAAGCAAATACACTTCCACCATGCATGCTTCTCAGCTTGTGCCACCGCTTGACTGCTGGTGTGTAAATGTAAGCCATGCTCTAGATATCCTGCCATATCCACAGATGCAATGCATATATGTATAATTTTATGTGTACCGGTATGTACCATTTCCTTGTCAGTGAAAACCATGACTTGTTTCCCATTCTTAGTATGTCTTGCATTTCTGGTTGGTTCAAATTATCTTATAGCTTTGGTTTAATTACAAGCGTCTCTTTAATCCTCTTTCCAGGGTTATCCAGGTTACCCAGGCTATCCAGGAGCAATGCAGGCTGATCCACTGTTTGGCTATTTTTCTGCTGTCGCTGGACCTGTAAGCACATTGTATATTGCATTTATTGCAGTTGCAAGGGATGTCACTCAAGCATGCTGGTCAATTTCATTGGCCAAAAAGAAATCCCAGTAAAATTTCACATGAAAACCAAGACCAGCAGGCAGTTTAGAAGGTTTTTAGAAGAAATTTAAATGTGGCTAAGATTAGTCTCTGAAACTCTGCATATTGGATTTTTTACAAGTTATTAGACATAGTTTGCATAGATTTACGAGACATTACTTTTGGTCAACTGAAGTCTACATTTGATCAATATTTACACAACAAGTCATACATGTACAGTCACAAAAAAAAACTGACTTCAGTTTTTTTCAAACCAAAAGCAAACACATACAGGGCAGCACACAATCATGGAGAGCTCTCTATTCATTTGACTATCAACCAGGCCAGGACTGATCTGATTACACAAATGTACAAATGACACATGCAAATTAGGGCAAGTGCTTCATTCACAAACTGCATGTAACCAATTCAGATTTCACATACAAATTGTGTTAATTTCTGCTAGCTTTAACCCCCCTAGTGCCCAAGGGGTCTCCCTTTGACGAGTAAAATCGTCTGGCGTTAGACAGAGTAAAATCTATAAGTCACTATTGGGCATTAAAGGGTTAATGTACACATAGTGCTCCATGAAAACAGCAGCTACAATTCTTACAGTTTTTGATGAAATTCAAGCTTGACTTAGAATTACCATTTACAAATGGGAAAATTGGACACTACATATGTAAATGTACACAGGTACATTAAGGTGTCTCAAATTTGTTATAAATAATGTTTATTAATTAATGGGATTTTCAGACTGAGACAAATTTGCAGAAAAAAGAGTCAGACCGATTTTGTGGGAAATTTATGGAAATTTTTCTGGGCAATTTTTGCTGAAAAGCGGTCGGATTTGCACTGCTTTGACAAATGTTTCAGTAAAAAAGGTGGCAATTTTGCCCTGTTTTGGGGGGAAATGATCAGCATTAGCCTACATGTATGCAGTAACAACTACACGTACGTATACAGCAACAGAAACATGCCGACGACCTCTGGACATGTAAGTGTTGCCTTTTTAAAACTGGCAATTTTGCATGAAAATTTGATCAACTTGTTTGGACTATCGTATGTATAACTTGCTATTTGTTTGACTACGAGTTTTTTTTAAATAACAGAGATCATCATTTGCTCTTATAACAACAATGCGCTCAAGAGATGCTCTAATGGCAATTGCAGTTTTTTGCAACATTAATCCAAGAATGTGTGGTAGTTTTTGGATGCTGTTTACTGATTATTGCAGTGGCGTCGGAAGTTTCACGATCAATTTGGAAGTTTATAGCAACAAAAGTTAACCAAGATAAGTGTCAAATATGCAGTACCGACATGTATTTGGTACACGTAACTAGATAAGCAAATTTTGTGGTACATGTGTATTGCATACATGTTTTTCTCAATTTATTGCTGCTCTGAGCCCCTGTGAAATATCACTTGCCAACCTGGCTCTCCAAGAGTCTTTTCTTACAATGTCCTTGTAGCTCAGTGGTTAGAGTTCCACTAGTCATGGGAAGATCACTGGATTGAATTCTGTTGGGGATCCCTTGTCCTGCACTTAATTGTGACACAGTGAACATTTCAATGAGGTTAAATGTAATTTATGCCTGCCAACTCTCACACCTTGGGCGCGAGTCTCACACCTGCGGATTGAAAACTTCGTTCTCGCCCCAGCTCACACTTAGGGCCAAATTCCAGGGCATCTGACAGGATGCGGTGGTGCGGATCTGCATAATTCACCTACTTCCGCATCCTCCGCATCCTAGGGGCATTTTTCCACACAAAACAAGAAAATTGCCACATATAAGCGAGAAATCAACTGCTTATCATCCTCAGAAGCAAAAAAAGCGAAGAGATTGCTCATTTTGAAGAAGTTATTCACCCAAAACAGCGACCAAAACACGCCTTTTTGTTCGTAAACAATTTTAAACCTCCAGGCGTTCCATGCATCTTCTGGTGATGAGCCTGGGTTCTAGTTTTCAGTGTCCAGTTTTCCTCATCCGATTCAATACCTGGTTACTAAGCTTCGGAGAAAAAACTATGGAAAAACTGCGTTGAACGAAGAAATACATGTCCACGAATGGCAGCAAAAGGTCAAACATGTCATGAAGGAGTTAAATACTCGGAAAGACATTAACGTGTATTTTATACGTTTGAAAAAGCCAACGGAACAACTGTATTAATTTTAGAGATTTCCGCTTAATCTGGCATCTTTTCCGCATGAACGTCACTTTCTTCCGCATAATATTGCCAATAAATTTCCGCATAATTTTCCATTTTTTTCCGCACCCTATCAGATGCCTGAAATTCTCTTGCTTGATTGAAAAGTGTGAGTGGTTTCAGCTTTGCTTGACACAAAAAAATGATGATATTTCTTCTAATGGAAAGCACTGAGGGTGAGGTCACATTTAGCGATACATGCCCTGAAACTCACTGGGGACAGGGAGATGTCAGGGCTTTTCCACTTCCACTGTTGTCTGCAAATGTGGTCAAAATTTGGTTCATTGCATGTAACATGGAAGACTTCACCCTTCACCTCTCTTTGGGCTTGCTAAGTCTTGGTTGGTATTAGTATTCCACTGAGCAGTTCATTGTGACGGGGCCTGGTGGTGGCTCCTGGAAGGGTTGCCATTGATACCTAGCGTCCTGCTAGAGCATTGCCTGGCTTCGCCCTCTTTATAGCACCAGCACCCAAGCTCATCTATTGATGATGAGTTTAATTTTTTTAGTTATCTCTGGGCTTAAGATTTGCCATCTTTTATTTATTTATTAATGTCCACATGGGATGTTCTAGACATTGCTGACATTGTCAGTGTGCAGCAAGCATGTCACATATACATGTCCATTATGTACAGTCAAAACATGTACAAATGTACAAATTATAAATTATATTATTAATGGTTTATCTGGAGCTCTGTGGAATGTTGGTTAGGATCGGTAACCAGTATCTGGGAGTTCATGCAGGCGCGGATCCAGGGGAGGTGAAATGGGTGAATTTTCACCCCCTTTTTCTGAGCCCCCTTCTTTCTTTTTTTTTTCTTATCCCTCAAATATTGAAATAATATTTGATTTCTCTGACATTATTACAAAAATTCACCCCCCGTCTCAAAATCCTGGATCTGCCCTTGTCATGGGTGAGAGTCATGCTGGGACACAGACTTTTTTCTTTGTCCTATGGGTGCTCATTACTCAACGTTGAACATTTTATTTTTATCACGTTAGCCTGAAGCACTTTAATTTGCTAATGCCTGTCCATCCAGTACCTAAAAACAAATTTTGTATTTGATTGTCCCCAAAGGATCAGCAGATTGATGCCAAAGAACTGCAACGCTGCTTAACAAGTTCAGGCATCTCTGGAAATTATCATCGTGAGTATGGGACAGCTTGTGTACATAATTTAAAACTATGCATGCATTCATAGCTTCAGAGAAAATCAAGTGTGAATGTGTATTCTACATAGATATCCATTAAAACATGACAGCCATCTAACAGGTGAAGTTTTTAAATTTATTCAGGTGACCAGCCACTTAATTTTGTATAATGTTTTTATTCCTTAATGTTAATGCACAACAGTTACTGTAATTGTGCAGTTCCAGAAAATATTCTTAGAGGGGCAAGGAGAGGGAGATCTTAGACAAAACCCTTACAGTTGGTATCTTTTTTTTGGAACTTTGCATAATGTCAATTAAGTTAAAGGACAAAATGGAACTAAATTTAAAATTAATAATTTTAAAGCTTAAAGTGCCCCTAACCTCCAATTTTTTTCTTGTTATTTTCAAAAAGAATACATAATATGGTGAAGATTGAAAAAAGATTTGAGTAAATCCATCAAATCCTTGCCAAACTACGAATGCTTGAAGTTGTGATGTTCTGGTTCACAGCTGTGTGACAGGAGATCTGGGGCTAATACAGTTGTGAAGTGAGCGAGGGAAGCTGGTTTCTTAGCTTTTCTCAGGGGATCGTGTGTTCAGCTGGAGTTCATCTGATATTTCTGGCCTTCAAATCCTGTGAAGTTTGATCCCAGCCATCGAAATCATTGAGACCTCCAAGAAATGGCATCAGACAATACAGATTAGGATTATTCGGTTGAGTCCGAGGTCTCTGACTATCTGTTCTCTCCCGGAGAATAACATCGAAGACATCGAAGTGACGCCAAGTAAAAGGGAGAAATCGAAAGTCTGTCAGAATGTGTCTGGATTAACTTGCTCTATATTCCTGCGCACCAATGGCTGATGAAGAGTTGTTTAAAGTGCTACTGAAACGAAATTTTCGCATGTGACATTTTTGCTTAATAATAAAGTTTGAACCTTACTTGGAAACACTGCAAACTTTTTTTTCGCATACGGTGAGTGAAAACTGCTTTTTCAGCCGTTCGAAGTTGACCGGGTGAGCCTAAAATTGGCGGCCATCTTGGCGCGGCCAAAACACCGTAGTGACGTCACTGGTTGTGTTACTCTGATGCCTCACTGAAAATATAGAGTGATTATGGGAGAAGGGATTAGTGTTCAAAGCCCCCGAAAAACATCTTTAGGACATCTCAGAGCTGTGAAGCAGTTAAGAACAGTAGCCGTAAACCTGAAGAGGCGGAGAGTTGATCCTGAAGCCTTTCAGTCTATTCAATTGGATATTTCCAGGATATTTATGTAAGCAAGCAAACGAGTCCGAGTTGTTAAATCGCAAAACGATCAGGACACTTAATCAAATGGCGATCACTCATTTAACAATAGCTACACTCATAAAGTAAAATAGACATGAAAACAAGAGAAAGCGGCTTTTGAAAATATTATCCGGAGTATTGCTGCACGAATCGCAGCAACAACGCTTCTATTCTTCGAGTCGCTTCGCTTAGAGGAAACCCGACGCTCGCCGCGGACAAGATTGTGCTACATACACAGTGACCTTTTATCTGGTTGGACACGAGAAAGCGGTGGAAATCGAGCCTACTACATCCTACAAGTTACCACAGCAGCAACAATTTAAGAAACGCTCGTCTTTTATATAGAGGTAACGAATTTAAAACTTTAAAGACAAACTAAGCTGCCATGACCCCGTGTTTTCAGGAAACTAAAGAAAGCGTGACCGTGTCGGCAGCAAAAGATCATATATGCAAATTAGTTCACATTCTGAAAATAAACCTTCGAAATGTAAACTAGCGATGTTTTAACGAATTGCTTTGAACTTGGATACTAATAAATGAAGATCTTAGACATAATGTACGTTAAGGAACTCAAAGTAATCCATCGGCCGTGAAATGTTGCATTTGGGACTGATACGCGTAAGAAAAGCAAAATATCCCCGCTTTGTTTACACTGATGCGTATGCCGCGATATTAAGCAAACTGGCCGTGCTGTAGACCACAATTCTAGTTCCAACGATGCTCACAACAACTCTCACTTATTAGTATCATAAAAATATGCCCTCTGTGTGCAATCTAGTACTCGCTGCAAAGCTTGTGGACCGTTAATAATTTCATGATTGTGCGGATGGCTGATGTGCTTACCGCTTTTAATTAATGCAGTAAAGTTGCGGAAGATACATATTCAAACCTAGGTTAAATAGACCTTAGATAACAGTGAGAATCCAAGTTTCTGATCCAGGCTGAAAACAAAAGGACGATATATCGTGTTCAGGCTTCAGGTCTTGATATAAAAGTAGCCACACTCGTCTTCGAAGTCTCCAATCGTGTACTCAAGATGTTCGAAAGGTATATACTGAGCTGTTCTAATCTGTAGCATTCATTTTCGTTAATCTACACTCTGGCGCCCTCTAACGTCTACGATGTGTATTTTCTGTCAAGGCTGGACAGAAATTACAAGGAAGAAAACTACTAGGTATCGATAATATGAAGAATAAACTTGAATAACTCAAGTGAAAACAAGAGGTAATCTTTAGCGCTTCATACGTGAACACAACCAGTGACGTCACAAGGTCCTTAAACTCGGTTCCAGGGCCCGGACACAGTTTTGCTCGAAAAAGTCGACTTCGGAGGCTAAAAACAGCACTTTCCGTTGGGATTTGACAAAAATAAAATTCACCATGATTTTAACTAGGTTGAAAACTATAGATTGAGCAAATAAAAGAGGATACCAAAATTTCGTTTCAGTAGCACTTTAAACAAGATGAAAAGGAACAAGGAAAACCAAAAGTTGTAGCGAATGAGGGTAAATGGACGCCTCGAACTGAAATAAGATGAAATAAACATACGAGTACGCTTCGATCGCTTCAGTGACCTTCATTCATGGCTTCACTAAATGTTCACTTCGCTCATTGTGAATTTAGTAGAAATACGGTAACCGGTCGTTTCGCCAACGACCAGTTCGCCAACATATGAAGTCGTTTGCCAACGCTTATTTGTCAGTTCGTCAACGTCCAAAATACTTTGTGAAGTAGATCTGAAAAGTACAAAAAACGGGACGCGCTAAGGTCACGCTTTTGTTTACATGTATATTCTATCGATCTTTGCCCGTTTTCTGCTGACTTTGTTGTATGTGTTAATATGGTCCCGGAATATGGTGAACCCTACTTAGCGTCGAATTCATAAGTTTACGCGAAAATAAATTGAATAAAGAATTTCAAACAAAGCGACAAGACAAACAAAGAACTCGCTCGTCTCGCTTGAGAAGCGAGTCTGGCAAGGAACAATTTAGATTTTCAGATGAGAACGAGCATTCCTCTCCCTGTCAATAACATCAATATCGATTACCAAAAATTCAAGAATTTCAAGGCAACAATCAACCACTAAGAGGGAAAAAAACGATATCAAAATAAACACAGTTTTCTAAATACCCGGTTAAATAGCACTGAAGCGGCAAGTTTAATACTTGCTTCGCGGTCTTTTCGGATAAATAGGCCATTTACACGTAATAAACCGCTGCTATAGTTTTTCGTCGCAGGTTTCTGAGTACAATGATATTTATCCACTTCAAGGTATGGGATCTGCATATTTCGAAGCTGATCGTGATTGCAGCGCTTCACTTCGCTTATTCATCTCATGTCAACAACAAGAAGACAACGACTGAATGAAATCAGAGCGGCTCCATGACAACCAAAACACTGCGATATATAGCGATGTTTCTCGTTACGTCACCTATTGTCATTAATGTGCCAAACAGAGGTTTATTGGCTGTTGAAACAATGCATGCTATTGTTCAGTGGCTGG
>JAHPZR010039207.1:5000-7500 GCA_019787425.1 Platygyra sinensis | reverse complement strand
TGTAGTCTCGCCCCGCCCCCCCCCCCCCCCCACCCCCCCTGGGGGGGGGACCCCCCCCGAAACTGATGTGATCATCAATTTCGAATTCGCATTGCTAATACACGACATGCCTCGATAACATTTTTTACGATAATTGAGGCAATTATATTAGCTAACTTTTTATCGTCAATAAGCGGAAGAGACACATGGATATATGATTTATGCTATGTGGCAACGAGCGATTGCAGACAATTTGCCGTTTGTTATCGTAAAAATATTGACGTCAGTTTTTCATGCTTCTGTCCTGTTATTGACAATGAATTCTTCAGTCAAAACATTGTTAAAGTAGTCTGCGGATCCACTCGGCTACCGCCTCGTAACTCCACAGCTACTTTGACAATGTTATGACGAAATTCATGATCAATAGCAGGACAGACACATGAAAAACTGACGTCAATTTATTGAATTTACGTACGCTATTTGGTGCATGTTTTAAGCAAAATGAAAGTGCATGTAAAAAGATTTGTCCACTTGAGTAAAATGTGCGTCATCGAGTTCGGCATATTTCTTTCTAGGAGATTTTGGGTTTCTGTGCCAGGTTGTGAAGTGAAAAACGAAATTGAGGGAAATGACTTAAAGATTAGCACCTCCTATATGAAGGAGTGACTTTCTTACAGGGAGTTTTTCAACAGTTCCACTCCTCCATAAAGACCCACGTTTATCTGTGCACAGCATTTAATTGCCCGTGACCTGACATTAACTACTGCAATAATCTTTAATTCGCGTTCATCTTGCTTTTGAATCTTTACAGACATCTAAACTATAGTCAAAGATGAACGGTATTGGCCCGGTGTACGTAATGCGATTAGTGGGAGCGAGCGCCTATGGTACCTCTGGTACTTGGCCAAATTTCTTTACATTTGATACCCAAAGGAAACGGGCCATTCCGAATTCTAGTGGTGGAGTCTAGTCAAGACCTAGGACCAGGATGCCGTACTCAAGCCTACATGACTATTCCTGATCATATCGTAATATCGCTGGCGGGTGCACTCAGATTTCGGCCACCTACATACCATTCCCTGAAAAATCCGACTTCCTACTATTGGCTTCGCTCCCTTTCTCCAAGGTACAGAGTAAGTTTGGGAATTGACGAAAGCGAGATCCCGAGCTTGTTGAATAAACCTTTGTCCTAGATTTGTGGTAGGTCTCTATTTAAGTAACCGCTTCAATCAGTTTGTAATGGCGCTCAGAGAAAGGGGATTCAAGTGGATGTTCCGGCGTCTGACCAAGGTGACGTCCGTTCTACCTCAAAACGTTTTTTGGTGCGAATGGTTATGAACTTGATCTTGACAGGAAGAGCAAAGCCTTTGCAAGAAACCTGTTTGTTGCGATGGGACACTGGACCTACAACAGGTTCCCGGACTTTCCACACTGGCTTCCTTCACCTTTTCCAAGCACGAGACATCCAGGACAGAACCGAGCTTGGAGGCAACGTGGGGATACTTGGCTGCTCATTATCGGCGATAGACGCTGCGCTGACTCTAAGTAAAAAGAATTGGATCATTTCAGTTGATGCATCAACGACGGCAAGAGTAGCTTGAAGTTCGTACCCTTCAAAGGAGCAGAAGGATTCAAGATGACATGTACGGACGCAAGGCAATGCTCCCTCAAGTATGGGCGTGGTTGTAAACAAGATTTTCGCGCACAAATACCTACACCTGCATCTTTATACCTATCATTGAAGCGAATGATGGCTTTCTTCCACTGGATGACTTCTGGTACCATCTTAAAAGAGAGAGGTCTACGATGAAGTTCCTCGACTCCGTCCTTACCTGCCAGACTGCTGGGAAACGGTAGCTCGTTGGAAGAAGCGGTATCTGCAGTGAGAAAGCTACTGCAAACAATTGATCCCGTCGAGAGATTAAGCCGAGAGCTTGAAGAGAGCCGAAGAAAGCTTGAAAACGGGCACCCCTGTTCTTCGCTTCAGATTGTCTTTTATCAGTCCTATGCAGTATTTGATGAGGAGTCCTCGGTTACTTCTCAGCGGAAGATCGCATCAGGTTTGAAGAAATCAAACTGAACTGCATCCAAAAAAAATGCTAATTGGTCCCCTTCCCCAGTTCGAAAATGCCGAAAGGACCTGGCTCACTTATGAATGAAGGTTACCTGGAAGTTATAAAGGATCGGCAAAAACTATGAAATTTGAAGAAGCTAAAGGTAGAAGTGGCATTAACATTTGTCATGGTAAAGACGGATGGAGATAACCCACTTTTGAGGCCCCATCATGACGTCATAGATCGATGCCACTGGTCAAAAAGGCTGCGTTTTTGAGAAAGACTCCTCCTCTCTGACGACCTCTCTAAGAAAAGCGAAGCTCATGAAAGAGATTTTGGTCCCTTTTCGGAATGCCAAGGAATCCCTGAATCATGAAGATCATCCAAACGTTGTGACGACGGCGATGCGGGTCAATTATTTCCGTCCATCTGGTGCTCTGATTGACATCAATAATTTTTTCTTGGTT
>JAHPZR010039206.1:0-17409 GCA_019787425.1 Platygyra sinensis | reverse complement strand
AGATCTAAGGCTAATTTGCATTGAAAAGGTCATTCTACTGCTTGGCTTGATTGCTGGATCGGAATGCCCGTGAAAAGCTACCGCCTATTAAATAAAGGAACGAGTCAAGGTTCCGTCAAAGAGCTTCGAAGACAAATCTTTGATTGACCGAGACATTCAAGAAACTTTCTGCAGAAAAGAAAATAGATGTCGACTTAGATCACTTCTTCGAGTCAAAGCGCGGGAAGAAAATACAATTGTACACAATATGCTACTGTTTAGCTGTGTTGTGGCAGAGAGTGGTAAAGAGGAAAACTGCAATACATCGGGTTAGAGAGATTTGAAGTAATCACTATGAAACTTAATTAGATGACGGTTATTGTTTTCACAGGACAAGTTGCAAAGAGCCTTGGACTTGTTGGGTTTAGGTGGTTCCTTTATTTTGCCCGATGCAGATGGACTAAGTAAGTGTTTTGTTAAACAATGTATTAGAATCGAATGTACAATTCATCGAAACAGGCAAATGATTATAGAAGGTACAGAAATAGTACATTATTTGCTCCCTTCATCGCCCAGTCAACATCATGAGCTCCTGTCAACATCCAGTCGGTCAGATGGTCAACCTTTGTCACCTGTCAGTCAGCCGGTCGTTCGGGTCGTTCGGGTCGTTCCGGTCGTTCCGGTCGTTCCAGTCTCTCGGGTTGCTCGGGTCACTCGGGTCGCTTGGGTCTCTCGGGTCGCTCAGTTAATCGTTTCCTTGCATTATATTAAGGCTGGTTTTCACTAACGCATAAGCATAACCGTATAAGTCGTCATACGCAGAAACAGTTAGATGTTGATAATTAGCGCCTTTTATTGGAATGTTCCCTAATAAAAGGTGGTAATTATCAACATTATTGCTTCCGTTATGCGCTAGTGAAAACCAGCCGAGTTTAGTTAGAATAGTTCATTACATACAAAGTTTACTCTTCTATGACAATTAAAGTAAGAGTGAACATGTAACCAGCCAAGTTCTTTTGAAAGCCATGGGACTTCCTAAGAATAATAGGGACGCAGAATCCCTTAAAGTTTTTAAAAAACGAATAAGAGATCTTAACTTAAGTGAATTAATTGACGATGGGTGCAGAGGTTGTGGCCTGTGCTCTTCTTAAAATATAGTTATTATTTTAAAGAAAAGAAATTTTATTATTTTATGGCTTTTTAGGTTTAAATTGTAATTTATTGTAAATAGTTTTTTTTATATCTTATCGTACATCTAGTAACTATTTATTTATCTTTATTTAATTTTAGAATGTCCCCATATTAGTAAGGGAGATTTCTCCCTGGCTAGGCGGTCTTTCGACATTTAAATAAAGTTGATTGATTGATTGATTGATTTGACAGACAATATCTGTTTATTGTTCTCTTTGTCATTCCTAGTATCTAAAGGCAAGAAACCTCTCGCCCACTATGGCTGTGCCAACATGAACGGCCCAATTTGTAAGTCCTGCATTACTAGTTACATATTCAGAACTATTTAGTCATTACATATTAAGAAATACTCAGTAAATTAATTCACCACGCGTTCAACCACTGTAGCATCAATCACTAGGATTCATCCGTGGGTCGGTTATTAGTTAAGGCTGATGACCGGTCGGTAAGCCAGTCCTTGCCTGATCGGTTAACTGTTCTCTGGTTGGTCCGCAGTTGATCAGTTGTTGGGCTCGATGTTGTTTTTCAGTCCGATGTTCAGTCAGTTTTTCACTTGGCTGTTTGATTGTCTGTCTCTTTTTTTTTTTAGACTATAAAGGTAACTCCTATCCTGCCAAAAACCATTGATATTGAATCCGTTGAGAGCAACACTAATACCACGCAAGCCTGGGCGAGAGACACCAGCAAGATATCAACTGATCTGACTGACAATAACACCACCAGAAATCACACGAATCATGCCGACGAAACAAATGACAGCACCACTAGCCATCAAGCAAGTTCTGCTGACGAAACCAACGATAACACCATTAGAAACTACGCCAGTTCTGCTGACGAAACAGACGAACATCCGTACAAGGACGCCATTTTCCGTATAGGTAAGGTATAACAAGTAAGTAAAACAAAAAAAAAAAAAAAAAAAACAGGTAGATGATGGGAGGAAAAACTTTAGATTTAGTGAACTTCGTACACTCTCCTTACTTTAATTAGTGGATCGTTTAACCATAACAACTGAACCTCAATATCATGTGTACCAAAGAAATGGAGCAATTTTTGTTTGAAAAACAGTGCTTCAGAAATGTTTGTAGGTCATTCTATAAACATTTTATTTCAACTTCTACAGGCGCCCAAGATGCCAAAGGGAACGATGTCTTATTGCTGGACGCAGGAAAGCTTCCACGGAGGGAGAATTTCACTTACAAAAAAGATTTTGACAACGAAGCAAGAAATTTGATTTCGTAAGTTATTTGCTGTTTCCTGGGTAGCGGTGTGGAGAGAGCAATCCCTTCTCACATATGTGGCCTGGGTTTAAATCTCATATTTGTAGTCATAAGTGGGTTTCAGTTGGTCTCGTGCGCCCAACATTATTTTGGCGTTTTAACTGAAATGACGTAGTTATGGTGGATGCAGTAAAGCTCCCACTGACGGCGCAGCAAGAAATTGGCATTCCTAAGTATTTCGCGGATTTCTGGGGAGCAGGGTTGATCAAAGTTTTGAGGGCAATAACCCCTTACAAAGTAACGGTGGTCTGGGATGACCACTCCGAGCTCTGTCTGTTTGATTTAACGTCACTAACAGCAAATTTGCCATTTTGTCAACCAATCAGAAATGGCTAAAACTAATTATGACTAGAGACAATTTATAAATGCTAACTATGGACAATATTCGAACGAACACTTAAGAAGTAGGGAGAAACACGAGACGTAGTCGAGTGTTTCTCCCTATACACTTCTTACGTGCTCTACTTCCTCCTTCAGTTCGTGCTTTGCAACAGAAGAGAGCACAGATGAGACATGTTTATTTGTTAATTAAATTTTATAGTACTTATAGACAGTTTAAGGTGGCTCAAAACAGTTTCCAACACTTCCCGAGACGTAGATTTTGATGGGTCATTATTGCCACTCTTTATCAGTTTTTGCTACAATCATGGTATCAAAAAACTGCCCGATCATCGGTGAACACGTTGGTATTATTTTCGTGACACAATAAGTTACCATAGCAACACTTTGGCCTGCTAAAAACACCCTTAATTTTAGCTTTAAGCGCTTATATTTCAAAAACGGCAAGGTGAATTTTTTTCTAATTATAGAATTTTGATAAGCATGATTAAATGCAACTTTTGGCACTTTAAATTTTCGAAAATTTAAGGTGGCTCTGAACCATATATACAGAATTTTTTGAAACTTTGGCAAAAGTTGCATTTCATTCTGCCTATCAAAATTCTATAATAAGAAAAAAATTACCCCGTGCCGTTTTTGAAATATAAGCGCTTAAAGCTAAAATTAAGGGTGTTTTTAGCAGGACATAGTGTTGCTATGGTAACTTATTGTGTCACGAAAATAATACCAACGTGTTCACCAATGATCGGGCAGTTTTTGGGTACCATGATTGTAGCAAAACCTGATAAAGAGTGGTAATAATGACCCATCAAAATCTACGTCTTGGGAAGTGTTGGAAACTGTTTTGAGCCACCTTAAATAGTTTTACTGTGAATAAATGTTTTTTTTTTCAAATTGCTTCTTTTTTCCAATATTTTCTTTGTTATCTATATTTATGGAATGGACAATCGGGATGCACACCGATAGTTGGCAGAGCACAAAGGTAGCAGAAGAGATGCTCAAGGCGCAGCCGAGAGAATCTCTAGCTACCTAAGTGCTCTTCCAACTATCCAAGTGCTTCGCGAATGGGATGGACGCACGCGCTTTACATTGTCCATTGCTTTTGTAACATTGCGAGACATTTTTAACGCTGAAAAGTCGAAATTCACAAACTATGACGTCAGCCTGAACCATCTCTATAAACTATCCATTTCTTTTTCATAAAATATTAGCCAATGAGAGAGCGTGCTAGCATGTAGCTATGTTATAAAACTTTCTAAACTTCCTTTTGCAAAAGGCGCAACAAACTAAAAGTGACGAAATAAAAATTCAGCAAATTCGGCGAATCCATACAATTGAATTTTTAAATTTTTTGGTGTTTCTCGCAAGAGCTCAATTTGTCAACTCAACAGGGCATAACGTTTCTTATTAACCTAGACGACTTTAATGTTGGACGTATTTTCAGTCATAATGAATAAGCACTTTCTTTTATTATTTGGTCATAGGTACGTTGAAATTTTCATACAAGCGTATGTTGATACACATCACTTTGTGCTCGTTGTATATCCTGGTGATGACAACAAATGCAGGACGAAAAGCTCACAGATGGGCAAAAGGATTTACAAGTTATTGAAGGAAAGGTAAATAATGGAACTTTTTCGGCGCTCAATGTGTTTTAGTTATTCATTTAAAGGATGTCAACCAACAGAATATTTGTTGTAATTATACCAAGTTGAAACTACAGTGGAACCCCGCTATAACGAAGTGTCACGATACCGAAAAAAAATTTCGTTTTAGCGAGGACCCCGATATAACGAATTATCTGGTTAACAACAAAAATATTCGTTATAGCGGGGTAACCAAGCTGAACAATGAGATATACACCACGCAAAACAGTCTACGGACTTAAGCGTGAACAGCTACATTTAAATAAAGCAAAGCTTTGAAGGTCAAAGTTTCCGTATCTTGACCAACAGCAGTCGTGCTTGGCTTATCAACCATTTGTATCATCATGTCGTTTTTACTGACTGCGAGCGACAGGACAAAATATTCGTTATAGCGGTGTAAATTGTGCGTTGGGACCGTCAAAATCAATTCGTTATAGCGGGGTTTGTTTCCCCATATTTTACTGTAATGCTGCCGGGCTTTCATATGTTGTTCGTTATAACGGGGTCTTCGTTATAGCGGGATGCCATTGTATTCGGTCAATTGAGGTGGCACACTAGGCGAGTTTGATTCAGCCGGGTTCTTTTTTCTCGTGAGTCAGCCGGGTTCTTTTTTCTCGTGAGTCGTAACTTAGCCGAAGAAACCATGGTAACCATGGCAAGACCAGAAGGGCCTGATAACCTGGAAGCGTACCAGTGAAGGTACGAAATTTAGAAAAATGGGATCATTTATCTACGTGGTCAGGACATTAGTGCAGAAGACACAGCTTCATTCAGTGATCTCTTATTACATCATAGCTGGAACTGGACAACAATTAAAACCTGAAAGACATATATTTTTATTGATTTAAAAACCTAAGTACAATAGTTTTCAAAGAATCTTACACTAAACAGCTGTCAACTGTTGCGATCCTGCCGTTTATCGGTTCTTGTCATGTTTGGTGTCTTCAAGCGTCTTTCACGTACTATCAGCCTTGCAATTCTTCATTAGAAGTTTTCAATTTAAATTTTTAGATGACATTATCTACACTAATATGTGATTGGCCAAATAGGTTATGTCCCAAAGGACACCTGTACATTTTGTGATGTTGATTCAGAGACGGTCCTTCATTTATTTTATGAATGTCCGTTCACAAATCTCTTCTTAAAAAATGTGAAGACTTTTGGTTTGCACTCTCAAATGAACACAAAGAGCTCTCGCAACGACAAGTGTTCATTGGGAAGTTGGGGAAAAGTGATCTACTGAATTATTTCACAATCCTTGCAAAATTGCATATCTGGTCAAGTCGACATAGTACCAAAAGTCCCAATTTTGATGTTTTTAAAGAGATAGTTGATATTTAATATCAAACTGAGACATACATAGCTTCAAAAAATAATACGGAGAGAAATTTTCAGGCAAAATGGCAGGTGTATATAAATAATACATCAAAAGTGTATATGTAGAGAAAACTCTTCTTAAGAACGAGACCACATTAAGATGTAGTTGATATGTGTACATGCTAATATAATATCAATTTAGGTATTAAGAGAGAATGTCCCGGAAGACCGCGTGAAATCACAAAAATGTGGCACATGCTTGAAAAATTGATTTCCCTCATCTTTTGCTCTGAGATACCCCAAGATGAGTTAATAAACGTGATATATTTGTTTTGTTCAGATCTACTTTTGTTTTCCAAAAAAATTGGAAAAATTGTACATGATGCTAACCACCACAAAATGGTGGACATTGAAGGGCCGAGTATCAACACAAAAACTTTGCTCCTGAAAAGTGCAAAAGCAAGTTCGCTTTTCTTTTTTTGTGTGTATTTATATGGAGATATTGGAAAATTATTTAAGCCGAAAACCAGGAATTTTCATCTAAATTTGAATTCACAGCGCGTGTTTAAAAACCACCAATATTTCATGGTTTCAAAATCTAGTTTTGGAGCATTTTTTCAAGACAAGTTTTCCCTATGCGGTATAACTCCGAATCACTTGAGATTTAAGTTGTGATTAGTGGAAATGTTCTTCTTTTCAAGGATATAAAGATTAGTTTGGGGCTTTTAATTACTGCGCGAAAAATGCCCGCTCTATTTCAGGAAAATCGCTACCTCAAGGGGTTAACAACTACAAATAATCTAATTAGAGTCTCTGCTGTCGAACCCAAAATTCCGAGCAAATCTTAGTTCTTAGCATCCTATTAAATAAAAAACCAATATTGCAAGCTCACCTTGTAAATCTTGTGGCTTTAGATGGGGTTTTATCCATATTTTCTCACCCAAACTGTTATCATCGCTTCGACAATGTTTTACCAAATGACGCAATAAACAAGCATACCGTACGGCTCTTGCACGAAACATCGTAGTTTTTTGTCAGATTTAACCATATTTTAAATTCATTCGGTTATAGTAATTGAGATATCTTGGTTGCATGATAGAGAACGACGATACAATCATTTATAGTTGCAGGTAAACAACTCGAAGACGCGTATTTAGCGGAGTCGTGTCCAAGATAGGGGTCGCCAATATTTGTCACGCAATGCAACTAAGTGCACAGTCAAACCAAGTTGTGGTAATATTACTGCGACTACAAGTATCTGCTTGACACTGAACTCCCCAGCTGAGATAGATACTAGATATCTGGTCAACGTTTTTTCATGATAAGATTATGCAATTACGCTCAATATTATGTTGTCACGTGTTTGAAAACATGATATAAATCATTCAATGTCTTGACTGAATTTCAAACCCTGCTACTTCTTTGTATTTATCAATTTGCAGTGGTGGATCTAGGGGAGGGGCCAGGGGACCCTCCCCCCCTTTATTTTGGGTAGGGTCTGTCGGATTATGCCGGCATAATTTTGAGCATAACGCTACACAATCGAAGGCCTAGTTACCTGTTTATTTCAGGCTTCCAAGCTTCACTTGCCCATAAAAGGTTTAACTGAACAATCATTGTCTAACATTAATTTCAAAAATGATAGACTAGGAATGTTTTTTTAGGTGCAGGACTATGGGGGTGGGGTGGAAGTATCATTTTAGTCCGGCATAATTTGAGCATTATACCTCCAGTCGAGCATAATTTTGAGCATCATACCCTTGTTTCATGGGTGACGACCGAAAGCATAATTCTTCTCTTTTCGAGCGTAATCCGACAGAACCTAAGTTTGAGTAAAAAAAATCGCAGAAGGAAGAAAAGCAGGCAGGAAAAGCAAAACGTCCCGGTACTCGCGAGTGCCGTAAGATGTCGGATGACTAGTATACAGTTATCATCTCTACTGGCCGAAGCCTTAATATCGGGGCTCCTCCCAGGGGGTGGAACTTGGAGGAAGAAAACAATATTACCCAACAGATTTCCTTGCGCAAACACCGTGCACTGTGTACTGAATGCAATGGTACCATCGGCCAAATAGCTACACCCGTAGCGATATCCCGGCCCGGCCTAAACCGGATTCAATCGACGGAACCAAATCAGGAAAACCGCATTTACAGGCTGCGACAGTCAGTGCCTGTTATATCTTTCCCAGAGAAAGGTGCGGACGCTTAGCTACGCTATATAAAATAAGCGGTGTTAAAAGAGAAGGAAAGAAGGAAAATAATTTGAAAGATAGAGAGGCAGAAAGAAAGAAAGAGGAATAAATATGAAGGAATAAATATGAACATATTATTGATCATCGCAGTTATACACACAACTTAAGTAGTCGTGAAATTAAAGCCTGAAAAAAAATTCAGGCCTGAACCGGGGATTTGAACCCAAGTTGCGTGTATAGTCTTTTATATATTCACTTTTATTATATGGCTGTGTCTCACAAGGACTGGGAACTACCAAATTCACGAATCTGATTGGCTGAAATAGGTATTGACCGCGGTCTAGGGTGCTTTTCATTATGCCAAAGGTTGTTTACTATTATGCCAAACGTTGTTTATCATTTACTCGGAGAAACCGGTTGGTCTACAGTTGAAGTAGATGGTACGCGTCAAATTTCAAAATGGACATTTTCAGTAGGATGCGCTCGTTCCATTTCCACGACTTTTTCCCGAAAGATAGGATTAAAGGCGGTCCAAGCCAAAAGGCCTGGAACTAGTAAAAACGATCAATTGGAACGCACTTTTCCATTGGGAAATTCCGTTTGGGAATTTTGGTCTACCTTTCAAGGGGTGTTTTCCATTTACCAAGAGATTCCGGAAATTCCGGTTGGGTTGTAAATGGAACATGATTTTTTGGTTTGTTCCACTGGAAAATTTCCGGAAAAGGTGGAACTTCTGAAAAGGTAGTCCCGTTTTCCCGTTGGAAATTTTCCGATGGAACTGCGTGTTCCATTTACGGGTTTCGCAAAGGCTTACCAGTTCCAGGCCGCTCACGACCATATCATCGGCAAGGAAATATGGCGGCAACTCCCTCAGCTAGCTCGGTGGCTTCCGTCTCCTCCGCTTTCTACGAATGCTCAGTCTGTCATGGCCTGGCTCCTCATTTAGGAACTTAGGAACTCTTCCTGTGGCTTGTACTTCTCGGCCACAGTCATCTTGAAGTGGCTTTTAAATTCATCGATCGTAAGCTTATACAAGCAAAATATTTTCATAAAAACCTTTATTTCTGGGCGCCTCATATAGGTTGCAACGGCCGCCAGGAAAGGAATGTTATCATCATCTGAATTAACGAGGCACTCTTCTTCCAAAGAGAAGTCAAGCACTTTCTTCAACAATAACAGTTGTGCCGCCATTTTGTATTTTGGCAGGAAATACATCGGACGGTGAAGGGAGCCTGGGATGAATGGGACGAGTGTGTCAAATGGAACACGTCTTTCGCCGATAAGCATTTCCCAACGAAGTTTCGGGAATTTTCCGGAATCTTTTGGTAAATGGAAAACGCCCAAGAAATCCCGTTTTCCCGAGAGAATTTCCGTTCGGGGAGACAAAATTAATCTTTCCATTTACATTCCATCCGAAATTTCCGGATTTTTTGGGTAACTGAATGGTAAACAACCAACATTCTGGAAATTTCGGTCGGAATTCAAATGGAGAGGTCCGTTTCGGTTTCTTCTGACCGGAATATTCGGGATCACCTCTGGAGGTGGTCCACATGTTTCGGCCGGAATATTCTGATCAAAATTCGCCGTTCCATTTCTGACAAACCGGTTCTTTGCCCTAATTAGATAATTCGGAAAAAGAATTTGAAATGACAAAAGCCGTTTCTATTGGTTGGCCCGGTTTAATCGGAAAATGTCGTTCCATTTTTCGCAGGTATTTCCACCGATCTCTGACCGGTCAGTTTTGCAAAATGGAAAGCACCCCTAGATTTTCCCATCTAGACCGGCATCTAGACCGACATCTAGACCGGTAATGTTTTGAAGTGAAAAAGTTGCAAAATAGAATGCAAAATCATTGACTGTTTTAATCTAAGTGCCAAAAAGCCGATGAGAAAAAACTAAAGAGGACGTGAAAACTTCGGAAGAATTAAATTCGGCTCATCGCCGTTCTCAAGCAAAACGTCAATACAAACCAGTTACTTTAAACAAATTAAATTGTTCTTGCGTTCGGTCTGTACTTACGACCTCGGTCAAGATTCTTCCATACAGACCGACTTTGCTCGGTTAAGGTATCAGTGTACCCCAAATTTGATCATTTTTCAAAAAAATTGTTTTTCGCTTTTTCAGATAGATATTATTGCAATCTTTCATTTAAAGAAAATTCTAGGAAAAAAGATTGATTCTAAGCAAAGTTATTAACGAAAAACGTTTCTTTCCATTAATTATCTCTAATTGATAGTTGTCAACACCCTGTCGACATTTTGTCACCAGAGTAAATTTGCATTAAAAGCTCGCGTGACAGGCGCGATGTTGTTCGATTTGTCTATGTGCTACTTCGAGTATTTATAGACTATAAATTTAATAGCCTATATCTATCCCATGTCATCGAAGAAAAAACGCAAAAGTTCTTGTCCTTTTGCTAGTGCGAAATTCTCAAGAAAAAGAGGGAAGCGGAAAAGAGGAAAAAGGGTTCAATTTCATTCGTGAAGGAGCGAGCGGATGTGTTTGCGGCTAGCCGGATCAAGAACAAAATCGATGGGAGAACGATACAGTTAGTGCTAGCGGGGCAAAAACTGAAAGCAAAGGCAAAGACGAACCCACAGAACCGGACTCACAAGAGTCATGGCAAAAGTTGGTCGAACAACTGTTGCCGACGATCGCCTGCAAGAAAATCTCTAGAGTTTCTTGTCGGTTTTGTCACGCAGATGTGACTTTGTTGGAGAATAATTTCTGTAAGATCCGGGCTCGATTCATGTTGGATCGTGTCCTATCAAAACGAGGATTGCTTGTCGAGGACTTTGCATTTCTCTGATCATAATTTCCTAAGCGCTTTCGCCGTTCGAAGTTGAAACTTCTTAAATCGATATCAGCACGCGTAAGTCCCCGAAGGTTTCCTTTCCCTTGTTTACACAAACGCTTTTTCCTTGTCTTCGGCATCTCTCAAGCTGTTTCGTAAGAAGGAATGTGAATCCACATTAGCTAGGGCTTTTAAAAAGCAGAAAACCAAAATTTGACCGAAAATTATTCAATCCTTACCAACCTCGTTGCGCGAGCGGCGGAAATCAGATCTTGCAAAAGGATATTTCCCGCCTGGTAATTGATATGAGCTCTATTGTTCAAGTAAAAATAATCCTTCCCTTGATCCGTCAACAGGTCATTAATTTTCCGCCATGTTATGTAATTATCTCATTACACCGGAAGAATGCCCTAAAGCCACAAGATTTACAAGGTGAGCTTGCAATATTGGTTTTTTATTTAATAGGATGCTAAGAACTAAGATTTGCTCGGAATTTTGGGTTCGACAGCAGAGACTCTAATTAGATTATTTGTAGTTGTTAACCCCTTGAGGTAGCGATTTTCCTGAAATAGAGCGGGCATTTTTCGCGCAGTAATTAAAAGCCCCAAACTAATCTTTATATCCTTGAAAAGAAGAACATTTCCACTAATCACAACTTAAATCTCAAGTGATTCGGAGTTATACCGCATAGGGAAAACTTGTCTTGAAAAAATGCTCCAAAACTAGATTTTGAAACCATGAAATATTGGTGGTTTTTAAACACGCGCTGTGAATTCAAATTTAGATGAAAATTCCTGGTTTTCGGCTTAAATAATTTTCCAATATCTCCATATAAATACACACAAAAAAAGAAAAG
This sequence comes from Platygyra sinensis, assembly GCA_019787425.1. NCBI lineage: Eukaryota > Metazoa > Cnidaria > Anthozoa > Scleractinia > Merulinidae > Platygyra > Platygyra sinensis. The sequence continues at coordinate 5,816 of JAHPZR010039206.1, read as the reverse complement.
CGAACTTGCTTTTGCACTTTTCAGGAGCAAAGTTTTTGTGTTGATACTCGGCCCTTCAATGTCCACCATTTTGTGGTGGTTAGCATCATGTACAATTTTTCCAATTTTTTTGGAAAACAAAAGTAGATCTGAACAAAACAAATATATCACGTTTATTAACTCATCTTGGGGTATCTCAGAGCAAAAGATGAGGGAAATCAATTTTTCAAGCATGTGCCACATTTTTGTGATTTCACGCGGTCTTCCGGGACATTCTCTCTTAATACCTAAATTGATATTATATTAGCATGTACACATATCAACTACATCTTAATGTGGTCTCGTTCTTAAGAAGAGTTTTCTCTACATATACACTTTTGATGTATTATTTATATACACCTGCCATTTTGCCTGAAAATTTCTCTCCGTATTATTTTTTGAAGCTATGTATGTCTCAGTTTGATATTAAATATCAACTATCTCTTTAAAAACATCAAAATTGGGACTTTTGGTACTATGTCGACTTGACCAGATATGCAATTTTGCAAGGATTGTGAAATAATTCAGTAGATCACTTTTCCCCAACTTCCCAATGAACACTTGTCGTTGCGAGAGCTCTTTGTGTTCATTTGAGAGTGCAAACCAAAAGTCTTCACATTTTTTAAGAAGAGATTTGTGAACGGACATTCATAAAATAAATGAAGGACCGTCTCTGAATCAACATCACAAAATGTACAGGTGTCCTTTGGGACATAACCTATTTGGCCAATCACATATTAGTGTAGATAATGTCATCTAAAAATTTAAATTGAAAACTTCTAATGAAGAATTGCAAGGCTGATAGTACGTGAAAGACGCTTGAAGACACCAAACATGACAAGAACCGATAAACGGCAGGATCGCAACAGTTGACAGCTGTTTAGTGTAAGATTCTTTGAAAACTATTGTACTTAGGTTTTTAAATCAATAAAAATATATGTCTTTCAGGTTTTAATTGTTGTCCAGTTCCAGCTATGATGTAATAAGAGATCACTGAATGAAGCTGTGTCTTCTGCACTAATGTCCTGACCACGTAGATAAATGATCCCATTTTTCTAAATTTCGTACCTTCACTGGTACGCTTCCAGGTTATCAGGCCCTTCTGGTCTTGCCATGGTTACCATGGTTTCTTCGGCTAAGTTACGACTCACGAGAAAAAAGAACCCGGCTGACTCACGAGAAAAAAGAACCCGGCTGAATCAAACTCGCCTAGTGTGCCACCTCAATTGACCGAATACAATGGCATCCCGCTATAACGAAGACCCCGTTATAACGAACAACATATGAAAGCCCGGCAGCATTACAGTAAAATATGGGGAAACAAACCCCGCTATAACGAATTGATTTTGACGGTCCCAACGCACAATTTACACCGCTATAACGAATATTTTGTCCTGTCGCTCGCAGTCAGTAAAAACGACATGATGATACAAATGGTTGATAAGCCAAGCACGACTGCTGTTGGTCAAGATACGGAAACTTTGACCTTCAAAGCTTTGCTTTATTTAAATGTAGCTGTTCACGCTTAAGTCCGTAGACTGTTTTGCGTGGTGTATATCTCATTGTTCAGCTTGGTTACCCCGCTATAACGAATATTTTTGTTGTTAACCAGATAATTCGTTATATCGGGGTCCTCGCTAAAACGAAATTTTTTTTCGGTATCGTGACACTTCGTTATAGCGGGGTTCCACTGTAGTTTCAACTTGGTATAATTACAACAAATATTCTGTTGGTTGACATCCTTTAAATGAATAACTAAAACACATTGAGCGCCGAAAAAGTTCCATTATTTACCTTTCCTTCAATAACTTGTAAATCCTTTTGCCCATCTGTGAGCTTTTCGTCCTGCATTTGTTGTCATCACCAGGATATACAACGAGCACAAAGTGATGTGTATCAACATACGCTTGTATGAAAATTTCAACGTACCTATGACCAAATAATAAAAGAAAGTGCTTATTCATTATGACTGAAAATACGTCCAACATTAAAGTCGTCTAGGTTAATAAGAAACGTTATGCCCTGTTGAGTTGACAAATTGAGCTCTTGCGAGAAACACCAAAAAATTTAAAAATTCAATTGTATGGATTCGCCGAATTTGCTGAATTTTTATTTCGTCACTTTTAGTTTGTTGCGCCTTTTGCAAAAGGAAGTTTAGAAAGTTTTATAACATAGCTACATGCTAGCACGCTCTCTCATTGGCTAATATTTTATGAAAAAGAAATGGATAGTTTATAGAGATGGTTCAGGCTGACGTCATAGTTTGTGAATTTCGACTTTTCAGCGTTAAAAATGTCTCGCAATGTTACAAAAGCAATGGACAATGTAAAGCGCGTGCGTCCATCCCATTCGCGAAGCACTTGGATAGTTGGAAGAGCACTTAGGTAGCTAGAGATTCTCTCGGCTGCGCCTTGAGCATCTCTTCTGCTACCTTTGTGCTCTGCCAACTATCGGTGTGCATCCCGATTGTCCATTCCATAAATATAGATAACAAAGAAAATATTGGAAAAAAGAAGCAATTTGAAAAAAAAAACATTTATTCACAGTAAAACTATTTAAGGTGGCTCAAAACAGTTTCCAACACTTCCCAAGACGTAGATTTTGATGGGTCATTATTACCACTCTTTATCAGGTTTTGCTACAATCATGGTACCCAAAAACTGCCCGATCATTGGTGAACACGTTGGTATTATTTTCGTGACACAATAAGTTACCATAGCAACACTATGTCCTGCTAAAAACACCCTTAATTTTAGCTTTAAGCGCTTATATTTCAAAAACGGCACGGGGTAATTTTTTTCTTATTATAGAATTTTGATAGGCAGAATGAAATGCAACTTTTGCCAAAGTTTCAAAAAATTCTGTATATATGGTTCAGAGCCACCTTAAATTTTCGAAAATTTAAAGTGCCAAAAGTTGCATTTAATCATGCTTATCAAAATTCTATAATTAGAAAAAAATTCACCTTGCCGTTTTTGAAATATAAGCGCTTAAAGCTAAAATTAAGGGTGTTTTTAGCAGGCCAAAGTGTTGCTATGGTAACTTATTGTGTCACGAAAATAATACCAACGTGTTCACCGATGATCGGGCAGTTTTTTGATACCATGATTGTAGCAAAAACTGATAAAGAGTGGCAATAATGACCCATCAAAATCTACGTCTCGGGAAGTGTTGGAAACTGTTTTGAGCCACCTTAAACTGTCTATAAGTACTATAAAATTTAATTAACAAATAAACATGTCTCATCTGTGCTCTCTTCTGTTGCAAAGCACGAACTGAAGGAGGAAGTAGAGCACGTAAGAAGTGTATAGGGAGAAACACTCGACTACGTCTCGTGTTTCTCCCTACTTCTTAAGTGTTCGTTCGAATATTGTCCATAGTTAGCATTTATAAATTGTCTCTAGTCATAATTAGTTTTAGCCATTTCTGATTGGTTGACAAAATGGCAAATTTGCTGTTAGTGACGTTAAATCAAACAGACAGAGCTCGGAGTGGTCATCCCAGACCACCGTTACTTTGTAAGGGGTTATTGCCCTCAAAACTTTGATCAACCCTGCTCCCCAGAAATCCGCGAAATACTTAGGAATGCCAATTTCTTGCTGCGCCGTCAGTGGGAGCTTTACTGCATCCACCATAACTACGTCATTTCAGTTAAAACGCCAAAATAATGTTGGGCGCACGAGACCAACTGAACCCACTTATGACTACAAATATGAGATTTAAACCCAGGCCACATATGTGAGAAGGGATTGCTCTCTCCACACCGCTACCCAGGAAACAGCAAATAACTTACGAAATCAAATTTCTTGCTTCGTTGTCAAAATCTTTTTTGTAAGTGAAATTCTCCCTCCGTGGAAGCTTTCCTGCGTCCAGCAATAAGACATCGTTCCCTTTGGCATCTTGGGCGCCTGTAGAAGTTGAAATAAAATGTTTATAGAATGACCTACAAACATTTCTGAAGCACTGTTTTTCAAACAAAAATTGCTCCATTTCTTTGGTACACATGATATTGAGGTTCAGTTGTTATGGTTAAACGATCCACTAATTAAAGTAAGGAGAGTGTACGAAGTTCACTAAATCTAAAGTTTTTCCTCCCATCATCTACCTGTTTTTTTTTTTTTTTTTTTGTTTTACTTACTTGTTATACCTTACCTATACGGAAAATGGCGTCCTTGTACGGATGTTCGTCTGTTTCGTCAGCAGAACTGGCGTAGTTTCTAATGGTGTTATCGTTGGTTTCGTCAGCAGAACTTGCTTGATGGCTAGTGGTGCTGTCATTTGTTTCGTCGGCATGATTCGTGTGATTTCTGGTGGTGTTATTGTCAGTCAGATCAGTTGATATCTTGCTGGTGTCTCTCGCCCAGGCTTGCGTGGTATTAGTGTTGCTCTCAACGGATTCAATATCAATGGTTTTTGGCAGGATAGGAGTTACCTTTATAGTCTAAAAAAAAAAAGAGACAGACAATCAAACAGCCAAGTGAAAAACTGACTGAACATCGGACTGAAAAACAACATCGAGCCCAACAACTGATCAACTGCGGACCAACCAGAGAACAGTTAACCGATCAGGCAAGGACTGGCTTACCGACCGGTCATCAGCCTTAACTAATAACCGACCCACGGATGAATCCTAGTGATTGATGCTACAGTGGTTGAACGCGTGGTGAATTAATTTACTGAGTATTTCTTAATATGTAATGACTAAATAGTTCTGAATATGTAACTAGTAATGCAGGACTTACAAATTGGGCCGTTCATGTTGGCACAGCCATAGTGGGCGAGAGGTTTCTTGCCTTTAGATACTAGGAATGACAAAGAGAACAATAAACAGATATTGTCTGTCAAATCAATCAATCAATCAATCAACTTTATTTAAATGTCGAAAGACCGCCTAGCCAGGGAGAAATCTCCCTTACTAATATGGGGACATTCTAAAATTAAATAAAGATAAATAAATAGTTACTAGATGTACGATAAGATATAAAAAAAACTATTTACAATAAATTACAATTTAAACCTAAAAAGCCATAAAATAATAAAATTTCTTTTCTTTAAAATAATAACTATATTTTAAGAAGAGCACAGGCCACAACCTCTGCACCCATCGTCAATTAATTCACTTAAGTTAAGATCTCTTATTCGTTTTTTAAAAACTTTAAGGGATTCTGCGTCCCTATTATTCTTAGGAAGTCCCATGGCTTTCAAAAGAACTTGGCTGGTTACATGTTCACTCTTACTTTAATTGTCATAGAAGAGTAAACTTTGTATGTAATGAACTATTCTAACTAAACTCGGCTGGTTTTCACTAGCGCATAACGGAAGCAATAATGTTGATAATTACCACCTTTTATTAGGGAACATTCCAATAAAAGGCGCTAATTATCAACATCTAACTGTTTCTGCGTATGACGACTTATACGGTTATGCTTATGCGTTAGTGAAAACCAGCCTTAATATAATGCAAGGAAACGATTAACTGAGCGACCCGAGAGACCCAAGCGACCCGAGTGACCCGAGCAACCCGAGAGACTGGAACGACCGGAACGACCGGAACGACCCGAACGACCCGAACGACCGGCTGACTGACAGGTGACAAAGGTTGACCATCTGACCGACTGGATGTTGACAGGAGCTCATGATGTTGACTGGGCGATGAAGGGAGCAAATAATGTACTATTTCTGTACCTTCTATAATCATTTGCCTGTTTCGATGAATTGTACATTCGATTCTAATACATTGTTTAACAAAACACTTACTTAGTCCATCTGCATCGGGCAAAATAAAGGAACCACCTAAA
>JAHPZR010039204.1:0-12842 GCA_019787425.1 Platygyra sinensis | reverse complement strand
CTGATAATCACTACTGATAATCACTACTGATAATCCGAGAATGTTTCCAAATTGAACATTGAACATTCTCGGATTATCTTTCATTGCTTGTTTTTATATTACATTTCAGTTCGAGTCATTTTCTGACAGTTATTCGCTTTTTTCCTCGATGAGACCACACAATTTTAAAACCCTTTAAATTGTTTTTTGCTATTTATGCAAGAAACGTTCAATTGAAGTTCCAGTTGTTTGTCGTTAGTTTGTCTAGTTCTTTTAATGCATCTTCTTGCACTGGTTTAAGAGTAACTCTCCTATAATTACCCTCTTATAATAGCCTTATGAAATTATCCTCTTACAATTGCCCTCATAGGCCAATCTTTTTTTCTGTGATATGTTTCTACGCAAAACTGAAAAATATTTTTGTTACAAGTTTGAAACTTTACCTACGTACCAACGAATTCCGTTATTTTCAGTTATTTTTTTAGTTATCAAACGGTTTTAAATCTCCCTCTACTGGGGTTAAGCCGATATTAAAATGATTCTCAATACAAAAACCCACTTAAAAACACTTGACCAAGGTCGACAAAGAATGGTTTACCTTCATCTTCAATTTTTTTTCTCTTTTGATACAAATAACTGTTATTAGTAAATTCTCAGCTCCGACTATTGCATTTCTAGCTTTTTGATTGGCTAAAAAATTCCGACTATGAGCTAATAGTCGGAGTTTTACTTCATATGGAAAATATTGCGCCAAGTTTAAAATTTTTCGCTTTGTAAAATTGTGGAAATAAAAATCGGCTGCAAAACCCGGTTTGAGAATTACTAAAACAATTATTCCATTCGTCCTCGCCGCGCTCGCTGGTTATTTTATCACTTCATATCCAACGCGGGCTCATGGAATAATTGTTATATAGTGACTGTAAATTTTCTTGTAAAACAAGGGACAAGAAAAGTTAAAATAAATAACCACCCTGCCATCGTTAGAGAATTTTACTGACGGAAATACGAGAAAATTCATTGCTAGTTTGTTTGTTTTGGGTCATGCTTACGTCATAAGTGGGGGAAAACCCAAAGGTTTTCCTTGCAGGCGAGCGTCGGCGATCGTGACTAAAACACCACACGAGTACACAAAAGTAACATACAAGAGACCATAACCAAGTCCTTACGAATAACATTCAAGTACATACGAGTGGCAAACGAGTACATGCAGGCACACGGTAATATACGGGTTACTTACGGATACATAGGAGCAAATACAATGGCACGAGGAAATAAACATGAAATGTACCATTTTTCTATTTCATTTCTACACGTGCACGGGTCATGTCTTGAACATGTTTTGTTGCAGTTCTCAAGTATGTCTGATTATAGTTACCGGCCTGACAAATTGATAGGTTATTGTTCAATTTTTCACATACATTAATTAATACTTTGTGAAGTGTCAAATGTTGTCTTCCAACTCGTTTCCTGACTTGCACCAAGGATGGGTATTATTAAACAGAACCGAATAATCTAGATCAAAATATATCTGTCTGTATTTCCAAAAACGTACCCGCAGATTTGAACACCTCGATTTAGGTAACTGGTGTTTTTTTTTTTTTACTTCCAGAAAAGGGAAGGGGGTGGGGGGGATTCCTTAATGGCAGAAGCTTGTAAAGCTGACCTAGCTTGAAATGTTATCTATTTTTTTGTTATTTAGCCCAATCCACCCCGCCCCCTTTGCCCCATATCCAATCGGCGTTAAATTTTACCCAGGCTACACTCGGCTGAATATTAGTTCGCGCGGTATCTCGGAGGCGGCGTTGTTCAATTAGCTTTCTATAACTGCTGTCTAAAGGAAGTCTGCCGGAGGACATCATTAAGTCCAATGAAGGTGCAAGTCGAAGGATTTGCTAGCAAGCGTCGTCCATTATCGTACATGAAGCCGTCCTGAGATGCATTAGAAGCGGGACGTCATTTAGCCCCGTAATGGCAGTCCGTTTCGACCGTTGCATGTGGCGATAATGTTGTGCTTGCTTTAGACAGAAAAGAGCCTTAGCCACATCAATTTAGGGCTTAGACGTGCAATGGAGTAGACCGATTTCTAGCTGCTGTTGGCGTTATTTGGCTTGAAGTTTGATGGGGCTCAGTCTTAGAAAAAATATCTTGTAGAGATGACGTCCTACCTTTCCCGCTCGTGGAAAACGATGTACATCCGGGACATTGCTATTTGCGAGCGAGACAAAGCCACGAACAGAGCAAAGGAAAGCACGTCAAAGGCTGATCGATCGTGAGTAGACCTTTCATTTCCTTGTTTTATCAATTTCAGGCGTTTTCGGCCTAGCTAACTATCAGACGTGTCTGTAATTCGCTAGCGCGGGCGAGAATTCTTGTTGTGGTTTCCGGTCGATAACTGAGTTGTTGACAACATTTGGCAATCTATTATGTCCGAGTTTATTTGAAGTTCAATCGATTCTCCATGTAGGAAGCTCTCGGTCAGTCCATTCAGGACGATTTAGGCCCTTAGAAAGCTATAGATCAGCTCTCCGCTGTCGTTTTGATATCTGTACGTTCGCGTTTATTTAGACTCGAATTTCATTTTAAATCACTGTTAATTAAATTGTACAATTCGTGATTCAACTAAAACACGGTGAATTTAGTCTTCCTGGCCTCGAAAGGCCGCTACAGAAGAGTTATTTCCTTTTATTTGAGCTACGATAACCCTTGTGGAGAGCTAGCTCTAGGAGAGAATTGTATCAAGATTATCAGTGACAAGTCAAATTCTTTAGGTATGTTTTTGGAAATACAGACAGATACATATGGATATTTAATGTACTTACGTTAACATACGGAATAAAGAAAATTTGCAAATTTGAAAGAAAGTTAGACTGTTTTACCCCTTACTTGTGGAAAGGAAGAGGGGTTCAATTTATTGAATGAAAAGATACCCCCCACCTTGAAAGCACACACCATACAAACACACCGCTTTTACCATGCTATTACTTCGAGGAAAAGAATTCTATGAGAGATTTGCGCGCGCTAAATCTTGTGTCCAATCATGTGTTTATTTTACGTGCAACGTCGCATCATATCACATCAGCGCTCAGGTTTGTTGGTTCGCGCGTATGGAAAACGTATATGTTGCACAGGCGCATGTTTGTGGTACGCGAGCATGCGTGGCACTTGCATTGTGTGCGCTCGCGTGAGTGTGCAGACATGCGCACACGTGAAAATAAAATTTCAAGAGAAAAATGGTACATGACATGTCTTTTATCCTATTGCCATCGTATGTTGATTCTGTGTATTCGCGGTAAACTATGTATTCGTATATAACCTGTATATTACCGTATGTGTCTGTATGTACTTGTATGTAGTTGTGTACCCGTACTGTTTAATCAGCCTTGCTTCGTCTGTTATTCGTGTGCTATTCAATCAACTTCTACAGCAAGAGGATCCGGTACTTCTATTTCGTTACGGTGGTCCTTGTAAATATCATTGTCTTAAAATAAGGCGTAGGAGAGCTTTACGCAAAATAAACACTGTCATGCTTCTTGCGTGCACCGTGACGATTGATTCAGCTGGATGTTAGTGGTGCTATTGATCATGAAATTACAGATGTAAACCTAAGTCTACATGTTAACTTAATGTACGGCGCTTTTGTCATCAAATGCACCTTGATTCCAGAGAGAACGTGCTTATTAGTTTAATTAAGTGGCAAATTTCTTTTTTAATCAGTAAGTAGTAAAAACAAAAGTTGGTTCATCGTAAAGGAGTGATATTAAGTCGAAATTGAAATTACCAGCACTCAACAGCGAGCAATTATCTGCCCGCTCGAAATTAAAACTGAGTCTTCCGCAGTTTTATTTACACACTCGAGGGTAGTATCTTGAAGCTAAAGGTACATTTTCACGTGCACGTAGCTTGCTATGTTGGAGGAGTTGTTAAGTTATTAAGTATATATCTAGTTTCTCATTTTAATATTGGAATTTCAATTACCCCGGATCATAGAACGGTAAGGTTAAATCAGTGTTAAATAACATAACATAACATAACATAACATAACATAACATAACATAACATAACATAACATAACATAACATAACATAACATAACATAACATAACATAACATAACATAACATAACATAACATAACATAACATAACTTTATTTAACCTCGAATTTAAGTGTAGCTTAAAAGCTAATATCTTCGAGAAAAAAAGAAAAACAAGAAAAATGCAAACAAGAAAAAGAAACTATAACTACTATAAGCTATTTACCAATTAACTATTTTATAACAATTACTGTACAAGCCTAATCCATTTTCTAAAAAGAGACCGTTTTCAAAAGGCGCTTAAAATTAGTTAAAATAGGCTCATTTCTAATTTTCTCAGGTAAAGAGTTCCAAATTTTGCATGCAAAGTACTTAAAAGAGTGCAGGCCATAGGAAGTTGAAGCAGGTTTGCACAATGAAAACATATCAGTTCCTCTAAGAAAGTAAGTTGTAGAACGCAAAGTGACATCCAACAAACGAGGGCGAGGTTTATGGAAGTTCAACAACTCTCCGTTACTTGATGATGAATTCGTCAGTTTGATCGAGACTAGTTATTCGGCCATAAAGGGAAAAATTTTGTGAACTGGATGATAAACAGCTAAAATGGGGACGTGATCAAAATGGAATTGAGGGTCTTAATAATTTGGTACGCGAAACGCAAGGCCCCGAAAGTTTAGCGCTACGGCTTGCTGAAACGGAAGCGTTTATCAACAACAGTACTCAGTGAGGGGACGGAAACTTAGAAACTAAATTAACGTTGCAGGAACAACGTAAGAATTACAATATCTCTATGAAAAGAGGGGTGAAGGTGCAAGGTTTCGCTCCAAGCTCCGATGAACCGATCAGGGAGAGAAACCAACAAAGTATTTTTTCGATATGGAGGCAAAAAATTTTAATCAGAAGACGATTACTTAGCTGGAAACTAGCGAGGGGATTGAAATAACAGGCCACAAGAAAATATTACAAGAATCTGAAAATTTTTATCAGGCATTATACCGGTCAGAATATCAGTGCTAGTACATATGAACGCTTCGCAGACTTCGTCCACTATCTGTAACTGCCTAAGCTGAGTGATGATGACAAAGAAACGTTAGAAGGGGAATTAACCATCGCAGAATGCCATCAGATTTTAAAAACATTTTAATTTCGGGAAATCACCAGGTGAAGACGGCTTCACAGTAGAGTGCTATATAAAGTTCTTCAGTTGGGCTTCTGGCGTTTGATCTAGTTGAAAGTCTAAACACTGCATATTCGAGAGCGCAGCTGTCAATTTCACAGGAAGGGGGGTTGTCACCCTTACTCCAAAGGCAGATTCTGACACTCTAAAGCTCACCAATTGGCGACAAATAACCTTGTTAAATGTTGGCTACAAGATTGCATCCAAAGCAATAGCTATACGAATCAAAAAGGTAGTTCCGCAGCTAATAGATACTGATCAAACAGGCTTTATGAAAGACAGATTTATTGATCAGAATATACGTTCACTATGTGACCTTTTAGAACAACGGAACTGCCTGACTGGAAAATATACCAGGCATCCTCCTCCAGCTCGATTTTCTAAAAGCCTTTGACACAGTCGAGTGGCCAATGATTCAACAAGTCCTGTCAATTTTCGGTGCGCTGTTTCCATGGACCTAGCCAAACAGCTTTGGTTTTACTGAGATTCATTGAGTTTCAGACCAGACAAAATCCCGAACTCGTTTAGTATGAGCAAGGCGTTTTGGGCCGATATTTATAGGTTACTGCAAATGAGAGAGGTGTCATCCGGAAATTGGCTAATTTTGAGTTCTTTATGAAAGATAAAAATGCCACATATTTACTTATCTTGCCGTATTTTAGTAGCAAGTATTTCCGCAGATAAAATGAACAGATAGGGTGATAGTGGACAGCGGCCTTGCCTTGCTCCACGCGACAACTTGAGCTGCCTAGAAGTGAAACCATTATTAATAACGGAACTCTCCGCGTTACAGTAGAAAGTTTCTATCTAGTGCTTAATAAAAACACCAAACTTGAAAATTGACAGGACTTGTTGAATCATTGGCCACTCGACTGTGTCAAAGGCTTTTAGAAAATCGAGCTGGAGGAGGATGCCTGGTATATTTTCCAGTCAGGCAGTTCCGTTGTTCTAAAAGGTCACATAGTGAACGTATATTCTGATCAATAAATCTGTCTTTCATAAAGCCTGTTTGATCAGTATCTATTAGCTGCGGAACTACCTTTTTGATTCGTATAGCTATTGCTTTGGATGCAATCTTGTAGCCAACATTAACAAGGTTATTTGTCGCCAATTGGTGAGCTTTAGAGTGTCAGAATCTGCCTTTGGAGTAAGGGTGACAACCCCCCCTTCCTGTGAAATTGACAGCTGCGCTCTCGAATATGCAGTGTTTAGACTTTCAACTAGATCAAACGCCAGAAGCCCAACTGAAGAACTTTATATAGCACTCTACTGTGAAGCCGTCTTCACCTGGTGATTTCCCGAAATTAAAATGTTTTTAAAATCTGATGGCATTCTGCGATGGTTAATTCCCCTTCTAACGTTTCTTTGTCATCATCACTCAGCTTAGGCAGTTACAGATAGTGGACGAAGTCTGCGAAGCGTTCATATGTACTAGCACTGATATTCTGACCGGTATAATGCCTGATAAAAATTTTCAGATTCTTGTAATATTTTCTTGTGGCCTGTTATTTCAATCCCCTCGCTAGTTTCCAGCTAAGTAATCGTCTTCTGATTAAAATTTTTTGCCTCCATATCGAAAAAATACTTTGTTGGTTTCTCTCCCTGATCGGTTCATCGGAGCTTGGAGCGAAACCTTGCACCTTCACCCCTCTTTTCATAGAGATATTGTAATTCTTACGTTGTTCCTGCAACGTTAATTTAGTTTCTAAGTTTCCGTCACCCTCACTGAGTACTGTTGTTGATAAACGCTTCCGTTTCAGCAAGCCGTAGCGCTAAACTTTCGGGCCTTGCGTTTCGCGTACCAAATTATTAAGCCCCTCAATTCCATTTTGATCACGTCCCATTTTAGCTGTTTATCATCCAGTTCACAAAATTTTCCCTTTATGGCCGAATAACTAGTCTCGATCAAACTGACGAATTCATCATCAAGTAACGGAGAGTTGTTGAACTTCCATAAACCTCGCCCTCGTTTGTTGGATGTCAATTTAACACTGATTTAACCTTACCGTTCTATGATCCGGGTAATTGAAATTCCAATATTAAAATGAGAAACTAGATATATACTTAATAACTTAACAACTCCTCCAACATAGCAAGCTACGTGCACGTGAAAATGTACCCTTAGCTTCAACATACTACACTCGAGTGTGTAAATAAAACTGCGGAAGACTCAGTTTTAATTTCGAGCGGGCAGATAATTGCTCGCTGTTGAGTGCTGGTAATTTCAATTTCGACTTAATATCACTCCTTTACGATGAACCAACTTTTGTTTTTACTACTTACTGATTAAAAAAGAAATTTGCCACTTAATTAAACTATATACTATATAATAAGCACGTTCTCTCTGGAATCAAGGTGCATTTGATGACAAAAGCGCCGTACATTAAGTTAACATGTAGACTTAGGTTTACATCTGTAATTTCATGACCAATAGCACCACTAACATCCAGCTGAATCAATCGTCACGGTGCACGCAAGAAGCATGACAGTGTTTATTTTGTGTAAAGGTATTTTAAAAGGAGCTCTCCTACGCCTTATTTTAAGACAATGATATTTACAAGGACAACCGTAACGAAATAGAAGTACCGGATCCTCTTGCTGTAGAAGTTGATTGAATAGCAGACGAATAACAGACGAAGCAAGGCTGATTAAACAGTACGGGAATAAAAGAAGAAAATATATTTCCACACTGGTTAATCAGCCTTGCTTATTTTCGTCTGTTATTCTCCAACGCATGCTGATAAGGGGCATACTGACTATGATCGTTACTAAAACTACATGCCAGTAACATACGAATACATACGAGTACATTTGAGTAACATAGGATTACATACGAGCCACATACGAGTACATACGAGTAACACACGAGTACCTACCAGTAACAAACGGGTACACAACTACATACAAGTACATACAGACACATACGGTAATATACAGGTTATATACGAATACATAGTTTACCGCGAATACACAGAATCAACATACGATGGCAATAGGATAAAAGACATGTCATGTACCATTTTTCTCTTGAAATTTTATTTTCACGTGTGCGCATGTCTGCACACTCACGCGAGCGCACACAATGCAAGTGCCACGCATGCTCGCGTACCACAAACATGCGCCTGTGCAACATATACGTTTTCCATACGCGCGAACCAACAAACCTGAGCGCTGATGTGATATGATGCGACGTTGCACGTAAAATAAACACATGATTGGACACAAGATTTAGCGCGCGCAAATCTCTCATAGAATTCTTTTCCTCGAAGTAATAGCATGGTAAAAGCGGTGTGTTTGTATGGTGTGTGCTTTCAAGGTGGGGGGTATCTTTTCATTCAAGAAATTGAACCCCTCTTCCTTTCCTCAAGTAAGGGGTAAAACAGTCTAACTTTCTTTCAAATTTGCAAATTTTCTTTATTCCGTATGTTAACGTAAGTACTTTAAATATCCATATATATCTGTCTGTATTTCCAAAAACATACCTAGAGAATTTGACTTGTCACTGATAATCTTGATACAATTCTCTCCTAGAGCTAGCTCTCCACAAGGGTTATCGTAGCTCAAATAAAAGGAACTAACTCTTCTGTAGCGGCCTTTCGAGGCCAGGAAGACTAAATTCACCGTGTTTTCGTTGAATCACGAATTGTACAATTTAATTAACAGTGATTTAAAATGAAATTCGAGTCTAAATAAACGCGAACGTACAGATATCAAAACGACAGCGGAGAGCTGATCTATAGCTTTCTAAGGGCCTAAATCGTCCTGAATGGACTGACCGAGAGCTTCCTACATGGAGAATCGATTGAACTTCAAATAAAGTCGGACATAATAGATTGCCAAATGTTGTCAACAACTCAATTATCGACCGGAAACCACAACAAGAAATCTCGCCCGCGCTAGCGAATTACAGACACGTCTGATAGTTAGCTAGGCCGAAAACGCCTGAAATTGATAAAACAAGGAAATGAAAGGTCTACTCACGATCGATCAGCCTTTGACGTGCTTTCCTTTGCTCTGTTCGTGGCTATGTCTCGCTCGCAAATAGCAATGTCCCGGATGTAGTTCGTTTTCCACGAGCGGGAAAGGTAGGACGTCATCTCTACAAGATATTTTTTCTAAGACTTAGCCCCATCAAACTTCAAGCCAAATAACGCCAACAGCAGCTAGAAATCGGTCTACTCCATTGCACGTCTAAGCCCTAAATTGATGTGGCTAAGGCTCTTTGCTGTCTAAAGCAAGCACAACATTATCGCCACATGCAACGGTCCAAACGGACTACCATTACGGGGCTAAATGACGTCCCGCGTCTAATGCATCTCAGGACGGCTTCATGTACGATAATGGACGACGCTTGCTAGCAAATCCTTCGACTTGCACCTTCATTGGACTTAATGATGTCCTCCGGCAGACTTCCTTTAGACAGCAGTTATAGAAAGCTAATTGAACAACGCCGCCTCCGAGATACCGCGCGAACTAATATTCAGCCGAGTGTAGCCTGGGTAAAATTTAACGCCGATTGGATAAGGGGCAAAGGGGGCGGGGTGGATTGGGCTAAATAAAAAAAAAATTAGATAACATTTCAAGCTAGGTCAGCTCTACAAGCTTCTGCCATTAAGGAATCCCCCCCCCCCCCCCCCACCCTCCCTTTTCTGGAAGTAAAAAAAAAACACCAGTTACCTAAATCGAGGTGTTGAAATCTGCGGGTACGTTTTTGGAAATACAGACAGATATATTTTGATCTAGATTATTCGGTTCTGTTTAATAATACCCTTCCTTGGTGCAAGTCAGGAAACGAGTTGGAAGACAACATTTGACACTTCACAAAGTATTAATTAATGTATGTTAAAAATTGAACAATAACCTATCAATTTGTCAGGCCGGTAACTATAATCAGACATACTTGAGAACTGCAACAAAACATGTTCAAGACATGACCCGTGCACGTGTAGAAATGAAATAGAAAAATGGTACATTTCATGTTTATTTCCCTCGTGCCATTGTATTTGCTCCTATGTATCCGTAAGTAACCCGTATATTACCGTGTGCCTGCATGTACTCGTTTGCCACTCGTATGTACTTGAATGTTATTCGTAAGGACTTGGTTATGGTCTCTTGTATGTTACTTTTGTGTACTCGTGTGGTGTTTTAGTCACGATCGCCGACGCCCGCCTGAAAGGAAAACCTTTGGATTTTCCCGCACTTATGACGTAAGCATGACCCAAAAAAACAAACTAGCAATGAACTTTCTCGTATTTCCGTCAGTAAAATTCTCTAACGATGGCAGCGTGGTTATTTATTTTAGCTTTTCTTGTCCCTTGTTTTACAAGAAAATTTACAGTCACTATATAATAATTATTCCATGAGCCCGCGTTGGATATGAAGTGATAAAATAACCAGCGAGCGCGGCGAGGGCGAATGGAATAATTGTTTTAGTAAATTCTCAAACCGGGTTTTGCAGCCGATTTTTATTTCCACAATTTTACAAAGCGAAAAATTTTAAACTTGGCGCAATATTTTCCATATGACGTAAAACTCCGACTATTAGCTCATAGTCGGAATTTTTTAGCCAATCAAAAAGCTAGAAATGCAATAGTCGGAGCTGAGAATTTACTAATAACAGTTATTTGTATCAAAAGAGAAAAGAAATTGAAGATGAAGGTAAACCATTCTTTGTCGACCTTGGTCAAGTGTTTTTAAGTGGGTTTTTGTATTGAGAATCATTTTAATATCGGCTTAACCCCAGTAGAGGGGGATTTAAAACCGTTTGATAGCTAAAAAAATAACTGAAAATAACGGAATTCGTTGGTACGTAGGTAAAGTTTCAAACTTGTAACAAAAATATTTTTCAGTTTTGCGTAGAAACATATCACAGCAAAAAATTGGCCTATGAGGGCAATTGTAAGAGGATAATTTCATAAGGCTATTATAAGAGGGTAATTATAGGAGAGTTACTCTTAAACCAATGCAAGAAGATGCAATAAAAGAACTAGACAAACTAACGACAAAACAAATGGAACTTCAATTGAACGTTTCTTGCATAAATAGCAAAAAACAATTTAAAGAGTTTTAAAATTGTGTGGTCTCATCGAGGAAAAAAGCGAATAACTGTCAGAAAATGACTCGAACTGAAATGTAATATAAAAACAAGCAATGAAAGATAATCCGAGAATGTTCAATGTTCAATTTGGAAACATTCTCGGATTATCAGTAGTGATTATCAGTAGTGAGAACAAAGTGAAAAACCCCTTTCAAAAATTTTCTTAGGAGTTCTTATTTTCCTCCAAACTCGAGAATGATATTCAACATCCTGTGTAAGAATATGCCGACAAAAAGTTCGCTTGGATAAGTACATCTACGTTGTATTTCGCAGACAAAAAGGTTGCTAAGAAGTCCTTAGCTTAACATCAGCCATCGTTTGAAATACCTTTTTTAAAAGGTATTTCAAACGATGTTTAAAAACAAGCAAACTCTGGAGGGAACAAAAAGCCTCGATATCAAGCAGCAAGCAAGATGCAAGTGAAAAGAAGACGTTCCAAGGAAGGGTTCACAACGCTACGTTTACGAACTAGCCGACTCTTAAACAACAATATTCGAGCAATTATTGCAACACCAGATTGAACTAATTGATCTTAGCAAGGATGCTGTTAATTTGACTTTTTCATCCGCCATTTATGGCTAGTTTCCATGGAAAAACAGGTCAAGCAGCCATGGCGTCGTAACAATTACGTGACCATTAGTCGAATCTCGGCCATAAGAGTATCTGCCAGCCTGTATTTTGTGGCTTCACTAAGCCTTACCCAAGGTACGACTAACCCCCAGACTTCCATATTTTTGCTCTTGTGACTAGCTCCCTTAAATTTTAACAGCTAGATTATTTAAATTCGTTACAACCATTGTCCTTCTGGCTACCTTGATTACCGTTTCCAAGTACGACGAGCATAGTAAAGTAACTAATGACGTCATAACACAGAGTTTAAACTTAACTTATAGATACCTTAGGGCAAAATGTATTTTCCATAAGGTCTGGCATCCTCCTCACCCTCAAATTGTCACTGTTATTAAGCATTTAAAGTTCTTTTTACATACAAAAGGATGCTGGGAAGCATTGTTTTTAATTATTGATATTTTAGAATAATCTTAGACATCAAGATATTTTTAACGGCTATTTTTGAAGAAAAGATAAACTCAATTTTTTAATAACTGCTTGTTCTGATTTTTAAGACTTATTTCAAAACACAAGTATGTGTCGTTACAGTTTATGACAGCTCGGATTATTACAAATTGCGACGTGTTATTACAATGAATTACAAGTGTTATTGCAATTTGCGACGTTGTTACATTTAACGACAGGTCAGTTACAATTCACGAACAATGTCATTGCAATTTACGACCCTATTTAACTTAACGACAGGTATAACCATTCAGGATAACTGTTAATTAAAACTCATGCACGACCTTGCCAAAACGTAATTTTTTTAAACAGAGCCTGCTTTAACGAAAGAGAATGAAGAAAAAAGAACATCTGAAAACAATGTATATTATCGTCCAACCGCAAACGCAACTCATCAAAAAGTTATCATATGGAAACGATAAATAGGCACAAGTTGTACTCAAATGATTTGATATTTGTTTTAGATTGCAGTTGTGCTAAAGACA
>JAHPZR010039203.1:0-15036 GCA_019787425.1 Platygyra sinensis | reverse complement strand
ACACAACTACATACAAGTACATACAGACACATACGGTAATATACAGGTTATATACGAATACATAGTTTACCGCGAATACACAGAATCAACATACGATGGCAATAGGATAAAAGACATGTCATGTACCATTTTTCTCTTGAAATTTTATTTTCACGTGTGCGCATGTCTGCACACTCACGCGAGCGCACACAATGCAAGTGCCACGCATGCTCGCGTACCACAAACATGCGCCTGTGCAACATATACGTTTTCCATACGCGCGAACCAACAAACCTGAGCGCTGATGTGATATGATGCGACGTTGCACGTAAAATAAACACATGATTGGACACAAGATTTAGCGCGCGCAAATCTCTCATAGAATTCTTTTCCTCGAAGTAATAGCATGGTAAAAGCGGTGTGTTTGTATGGTGTGTGCTTTCAAGGTGGGGGGTATCTTTTCATTCAAGAAATTGAACCCCTCTTCCTTTCCTCAAGTAAGGGGTAAAACAGTCTAACTTTCTTTCAAATTTGCAAATTTTCTTTATTCCGTATGTTAACGTAAGTACTTTAAATATCCATATATATCTGTCTGTATTTCCAAAAACATACCTAGAGAATTTGACTTGTCACTGATAATCTTGATACAATTCTCTCCTAGAGCTAGCTCTCCACAAGGGTTATCGTAGCTCAAATAAAAGGAACTAACTCTTCTGTAGCGGCCTTTCGAGGCCAGGAAGACTAAATTCACCGTGTTTTCGTTGAATCACGAATTGTACAATTTAATTAACAGTGATTTAAAATGAAATTCGAGTCTAAATAAACGCGAACGTACAGATATCAAAACGACAGCGGAGAGCTGATCTATAGCTTTCTAAGGGCCTAAATCGTCCTGAATGGACTGACCGAGAGCTTCCTACATGGAGAATCGATTGAACTTCAAATAAAGTCGGACATAATAGATTGCCAAATGTTGTCAACAACTCAATTATCGACCGGAAACCACAACAAGAAATCTCGCCCGCGCTAGCGAATTACAGACACGTCTGATAGTTAGCTAGGCCGAAAACGCCTGAAATTGATAAAACAAGGAAATGAAAGGTCTACTCACGATCGATCAGCCTTTGACGTGCTTTCCTTTGCTCTGTTCGTGGCTATGTCTCGCTCGCAAATAGCAATGTCCCGGATGTAGTTCGTTTTCCACGAGCGGGAAAGGTAGGACGTCATCTCTACAAGATATTTTTTCTAAGACTTAGCCCCATCAAACTTCAAGCCAAATAACGCCAACAGCAGCTAGAAATCGGTCTACTCCATTGCACGTCTAAGCCCTAAATTGATGTGGCTAAGGCTCTTTGCTGTCTAAAGCAAGCACAACATTATCGCCACATGCAACGGTCCAAACGGACTACCATTACGGGGCTAAATGACGTCCCGCGTCTAATGCATCTCAGGACGGCTTCATGTACGATAATGGACGACGCTTGCTAGCAAATCCTTCGACTTGCACCTTCATTGGACTTAATGATGTCCTCCGGCAGACTTCCTTTAGACAGCAGTTATAGAAAGCTAATTGAACAACGCCGCCTCCGAGATACCGCGCGAACTAATATTCAGCCGAGTGTAGCCTGGGTAAAATTTAACGCCGATTGGATAAGGGGCAAAGGGGGCGGGGTGGATTGGGCTAAATAAAAAAAAAATTAGATAACATTTCAAGCTAGGTCAGCTCTACAAGCTTCTGCCATTAAGGAATCCCCCCCCCCCCCCCCCACCCTCCCTTTTCTGGAAGTAAAAAAAAAACACCAGTTACCTAAATCGAGGTGTTGAAATCTGCGGGTACGTTTTTGGAAATACAGACAGATATATTTTGATCTAGATTATTCGGTTCTGTTTAATAATACCCTTCCTTGGTGCAAGTCAGGAAACGAGTTGGAAGACAACATTTGACACTTCACAAAGTATTAATTAATGTATGTTAAAAATTGAACAATAACCTATCAATTTGTCAGGCCGGTAACTATAATCAGACATACTTGAGAACTGCAACAAAACATGTTCAAGACATGACCCGTGCACGTGTAGAAATGAAATAGAAAAATGGTACATTTCATGTTTATTTCCCTCGTGCCATTGTATTTGCTCCTATGTATCCGTAAGTAACCCGTATATTACCGTGTGCCTGCATGTACTCGTTTGCCACTCGTATGTACTTGAATGTTATTCGTAAGGACTTGGTTATGGTCTCTTGTATGTTACTTTTGTGTACTCGTGTGGTGTTTTAGTCACGATCGCCGACGCCCGCCTGAAAGGAAAACCTTTGGATTTTCCCGCACTTATGACGTAAGCATGACCCAAAAAAACAAACTAGCAATGAACTTTCTCGTATTTCCGTCAGTAAAATTCTCTAACGATGGCAGCGTGGTTATTTATTTTAGCTTTTCTTGTCCCTTGTTTTACAAGAAAATTTACAGTCACTATATAATAATTATTCCATGAGCCCGCGTTGGATATGAAGTGATAAAATAACCAGCGAGCGCGGCGAGGGCGAATGGAATAATTGTTTTAGTAAATTCTCAAACCGGGTTTTGCAGCCGATTTTTATTTCCACAATTTTACAAAGCGAAAAATTTTAAACTTGGCGCAATATTTTCCATATGACGTAAAACTCCGACTATTAGCTCATAGTCGGAATTTTTTAGCCAATCAAAAAGCTAGAAATGCAATAGTCGGAGCTGAGAATTTACTAATAACAGTTATTTGTATCAAAAGAGAAAAGAAATTGAAGATGAAGGTAAACCATTCTTTGTCGACCTTGGTCAAGTGTTTTTAAGTGGGTTTTTGTATTGAGAATCATTTTAATATCGGCTTAACCCCAGTAGAGGGGGATTTAAAACCGTTTGATAGCTAAAAAAATAACTGAAAATAACGGAATTCGTTGGTACGTAGGTAAAGTTTCAAACTTGTAACAAAAATATTTTTCAGTTTTGCGTAGAAACATATCACAGCAAAAAATTGGCCTATGAGGGCAATTGTAAGAGGATAATTTCATAAGGCTATTATAAGAGGGTAATTATAGGAGAGTTACTCTTAAACCAATGCAAGAAGATGCAATAAAAGAACTAGACAAACTAACGACAAAACAAATGGAACTTCAATTGAACGTTTCTTGCATAAATAGCAAAAAACAATTTAAAGAGTTTTAAAATTGTGTGGTCTCATCGAGGAAAAAAGCGAATAACTGTCAGAAAATGACTCGAACTGAAATGTAATATAAAAACAAGCAATGAAAGATAATCCGAGAATGTTCAATGTTCAATTTGGAAACATTCTCGGATTATCAGTAGTGATTATCAGTAGTGAGAACAAAGTGAAAACCCCTTTCAAAAATTTTCTTAGGAGTTCTTATTTTCCTCCAAACTCGAGAATGATATTCAACATCCTGTGTAAGAATATGCCGACAAAAAGTTCGCTTGGATAAGTACATCTACGTTGTATTTCGCAGACAAAAAGGTTGCTAAGAAGTCCTTAGCTTAACATCAGCCATCGTTTGAAATACCTTTTTTAAAAGGTATTTCAAACGATGTTTAAAAACAAGCAAACTCTGGAGGGAACAAAAAGCCTCGATATCAAGCAGCAAGCAAGATGCAAGTGAAAAGAAGACGTTCCAAGGAAGGGTTCACAACGCTACGTTTACGAACTAGCCGACTCTTAAACAACAATATTCGAGCAATTATTGCAACACCAGATTGAACTAATTGATCTTAGCAAGGATGCTGTTAATTTGACTTTTTCATCCGCCATTTATGGCTAGTTTCCATGGAAAACAGGTCAAGCAGCCATGGCGTCGTAACAATTACGTGACCATTAGTCGAATCTCGGCCATAAGAGTATCTGCCAGCCTGTATTTTGTGGCTTCACTAAGCCTTACCCAAGGTACGACTAACCCCCAGACTTCCATATTTTTGCTCTTGTGACTAGCTCCCTTAAATTTTAACAGCTAGATTATTTAAATTCGTTACAACCATTGTCCTTCTGGCTACCTTGATTACCGTTTCCAAGTACGACGAGCATAGTAAAGTAACTAATGACGTCATAACACAGAGTTTAAACTTAACTTATAGATACCTTAGGGCAAAATGTATTTTCCATAAGGTCTGGCATCCTCCTCACCCTCAAATTGTCACTGTTATTAAGCATTTAAAGTTCTTTTTACATACAAAAGGATGCTGGGAAGCATTGTTTTTAATTATTGATATTTTAGAATAATCTTAGACATCAAGATATTTTTAACGGCTATTTTTGAAGAAAAGATAAACTCAATTTTTTAATAACTGCTTGTTCTGATTTTTAAGACTTATTTCAAAACACAAGTATGTGTCGTTACAGTTTATGACAGCTCGGATTATTACAAATTGCGACGTGTTATTACAATGAATTACAAGTGTTATTGCAATTTGCGACGTTGTTACATTTAACGACAGGTCAGTTACAATTCACGAACAATGTCATTGCAATTTACGACCCTATTTAACTTAACGACAGGTATAACCATTCAGGATAACTGTTAATTAAAACTCATGCACGACCTTGCCAAAACGTAATTTTTTTAAACAGAGCCTGCTTTAACGAAAGAGAATGAAGAAAAAAGAACATCTGAAAACAATGTATATTATCGTCCAACCGCAAACGCAACTCATCAAAAAGTTATCATATGGAAACGATAAATAGGCACAAGTTGTACTCAAATGATTTGATATTTGTTTTAGATTGCAGTTGTGCTAAAGACAATACATTAGTCAGTTTTTGTAGCTACTTCTCTTCGTAGAAGAGAAATAGCTACTATGTTATCGAGTGTGTAAGTCCGTGAGTGGTCCAATCTTCGGATTGTGTTGGGAACATTTATCGATTTATCTCGGATTATCGGTTTTATACGATCCCAAACTCGACGAAACGCTTCAACTCCGACGATAGCGGAGGCCAATCTCGATGTTACCCGAGCCATTTGCATCCGCGCTCGTGAACGATCGACTACTTATCGAGTGAAACGTTCCATTGACGTTGCTTTCTTTCCATGTGGAGCAGTGTGCATGGAGTCATTGAACAGTTGGCGATTACAGGTGAGAGGATTTGTTTACAATGTTTTGCTATTTTGCACCAGTAACCAGGCACAGCTTTCAAGCAATGTGCACGGTGTTTTCTAGAAAAGACCGCCACCAGAAAAACCAACGCTGAACCGAGATGTTTGACTTCGCCATGATGGAGCGATTTGGGCAGCGAAACACCTCGAATTGGTCCACGTACATCATCTGGCGAACTCTTATACGAGCTTTAAAATAACAGCAATTCAGCAAGAACTCAGGTTCTTGTTTTAGCGTGAAGAATAAATTTGCACATGCATGCAGTGAAGCATGTCTGCAAAATTTTGGAATATTTGTTTGCTTTTAACTAGGTTTCTTCGCCCTAGCTTGAATGAAAAATTATTGTTATTGAACTTTTCTTCTGATTTCTTTCATTTGGTCCCCTGTGTTTGGGAATTTTAGGTTTTAAAATTGAACAGTACCTTCCACGCTGGACTTCACGGCGACCATCAGGCGGTTTGTTTATTTTTTTTATTCGCTTTATTCAAATATATTTTGGAGTCTTTATTCATCTACGACAAGGCAAACGAGAAAAGAAATAAATGGGCACTAATAACACAGTTAAGATACGATTGATCCCTAAATAATTGGCTTGTTTTCGTCTTTTTGATTCACAACTTTCATCCCTCTTTGGCCGTATTAAATAATAGAATTCCTTCGTACAGGGAAGAAATAATTTGATTTCTTGTTTTTAGATTGATTTTTACACGAGTTCTTCGCTTTTATTTTCCGTTGTTTTCTCAAATATCAGCCGTAATAGTACAAGAAAGGAAATTCTGTTGTATTTGGTTTCGTTTAATGCCCTCCGAAGTCAATTAATTCATTTTTGCATATTGAATTTCTCGTCTTCCGTTGGACATTTTGTCGCGCGATAAAGCCTTGAAGTAACATCATTTCTTGTGTATCAGTATGTCTTCCTGTAAAGTCAATTTTGAACAAATTTTGTACCATATCCTCACAAGATTCCAAGAGAATCACGTTGTTTAGTTAAGTTAGTTTTCATGAAGGATCAAGTTATTATGTTAATTAAGTTAGTTTCCATAGAGGATCAAGTTGTTATGTTAGGTTAGTTTCCATAGATGATCAAGTAGTTTTGTTAAGTTAGTTTTCATAAAAGATCAAGTTGTTTGGCTAAGTAATATTGTGGCAAATGTTCAATTATATTTCAAGTTAAAGGGATGCATATTTGCACATGTTGAAACTGAAGAGCTCTATCTAGGAAAAATACACTTCCATTTCCTGTTAGCAGATAGATCTATACCCATAGATTATTTTAAATTGTTATTACCAAAGGCAAGACCTATTGGACTACGTGTTTAAAATAAAATTGTTGGCTTTCATCTTGTGGTTTTGGATCATTGATGTCATACTCATTCGCTAGCTATATGGCGAAAACATTTTGTTCAACAACATTTCAGTGTTTTTTTTATTCCTACTTTCATTACTGTGCTAGCGGAGGTGTCTTATCTCGTCTTTTGTATTTCCTGGTTTTTTCATGGTTGTCTTACCTGTTCCCTAATTAAGACAGCTATGAAAATACTACGAAACATGGAGAACTCTGCTGGTATACTTTCATTCGTTTTGCACTTCGGTATTTCCCACCAGTAACCTCATGTCCTCTCAGAGGCCTATAATTTTTTAATTGGTCAACAGACCAAACAATAAGTTGCTTTGCATTGCAGTTTCCTTTCTTTCTCTCTCTTTTTTTTATTTCCTTCCTACAGAAGTAGCTACATGTAGTCCTCGACTACCTATTTTTATGTGTTGTATATGATTTGTATGGAGATTCCCTTCTTTTCTAAAATTGAGAACATCACTTTATTTCATTAAAATGGATCGGTTCACTCATGATGCTTGTTATCAACGCTCAAAGTTGCTAACAATCAACAGCGCACAGCCTGGGTGCAGATGTCTTCCCTTTCTCCTTGGTAACACTTTTTGCGTGAACAAAGGTGTCAGCTGAACTAAATCCGCTGTACCTGGGTACTGTTAAAACTACGTATTCTATAGTCATTCTATACTTGTGGACTCTGTAAGCAGGGTGCCACTGTCGCGTCCACTCGAAGAACCCTCCAGTAAATTGGACTACACTGTTTCCGACCACTAGCCTGAGACCGAGGTCCCTTTATTAACTGACAAACATCGCGGTATTTGTGACGGTTACTTCTTTTAAGGTCATTCCGCTGAAATAGAACCTACACTGAGATTTTTCTCAAACTTTGCCAATTGATTGTTTATATTATAGGAACTTAAATTTGGAAATAAAAATGAGGGGCCCCCATGTTCGTTTAGGAGCAACAGCACCTCGTTTATACCATATAAATCCTTGTAAAAGCACCACGACTGCTTGCTAAATTCACGTTTCCGACGATTGTTTTTTTCTCAACACTGAGAATTGGCCCATATTTATTTTACATAGAGAAATTTACTACTCAATTCAAAACGACAGAAAAAAATGATAGGTCACCGTAGTCATTTTCGAGAAAATGACGATTTACCTCTTCGGCGAGGTCCAGTCGTAAAGAAAAAGCCGCCATTTTCTAATGCGCGCGCGCTAATCACGCGTAGAATTATGCGCAGTAGGGATGCGCAATGCAATACTAGGGAATGACCTTAATGCACGTAAAGGTATCGGTCTTACTCATTCATATGCAGTTCAATGGTCGCACGTTTAAGAAATCTTGTTATTTTTAATGCGTTGTTATTTAGTGCCTAATGTACCGTTTACAATTGTGATCGCTTCACAGAGTTCATCTTGTTTTCTCTTGGGTGCTGTATGAATGAAAATCAGAAATCAACTTTATGCAGTCATAGAAAAAGATCAAGTCTTGATAACGTTAACTGGGCATATAAACTTCATATGATTTTCAAATGAGTTAATAATACATTGGGACTCGGTCTAGCTCAGACCCAACTTACATTTGGCAAAGCTCGATAGGGCTGTTTAGCACCGTCCAGAACGGACCTCCAGCTATCGACATGTAAATATATCAGTGAAATCAGTTCTGCACAGAAATGCGAAGCGGGTTCGAGACTTTACTCTTAGGGAAGAAAACGTCAAAACAGCTGATAAAAGCTCAGTTTAATCAAAGTGGGACAATATCGTTAAGACATCCACGCTTGGATTGAAAGGGGCACTGTCACGGTATTTTAGCGTCATTTTACAATGCCGAAATATGTTCCTGCATCAATGGAAACCCAAAAATAATGATGCAGTTTTGTTACCTAGGACTTTATCACTACACCGAAACCATTTATTGCTGCCTATCACTTAGCATGGCAAGGATGGAAATGGATTGAAATTTGAAAAAACTAGCCAGTTTTTTCAAATTCTAGAGCCATTTCTGGAAAATATTGCCAGAAATTCATTATGGTTTGCTCTCTGAACCACCATTCGTTTGAAATGTTTCTTCTAGTCCATTTAAGCATTTTGGGAACGAGTAAAGGTACCAGGTAAAGATTTCAGCCGAACGATGAAGCTGAAAACAGCAAAACTTCTGTGACAGTGCTCCTTTAACACTGAAATGGTGACGATGAAATGTATTTTTCCCAATGATGTGATGGGGCACCACTGCCCAATATTTGGGGGTGCTGATTGAGCACGGGTAATGGAGGCGCCGTACCAAACCTCAAGTTCATGTAAACGCTCTCCAATACCAGGCCAATTAGTTGTTATTCCATGCAGACCTAATAGCAACATACATAACGAAAATACAAGCCAGAAAATAGAATCAAATGTCGATCCCTGATTCCGTCATTGAATTGGACTTTTCGTAGCCTGCGAGCAGTTGGTTTCTTTTACAACGGAGGGAGAAACCAGCTGCTCACAGGGTGCACCTTTGGTTTCGAAATAAGTCGCATTTTGCAATCAAAATATTAAATACAAACATCTCTTCTGTGCCCAGCAGAAAGAAAGCCTTTTCTTGATTTGGATACAGTACCGGGATTCTGAGGTGCTCTGCTGACTTTCTATAGCTAGCAAGTGTAAATGAGGTTTCAGTTTTAAGTATTAGTCCCTGGTATTAGTCCCTGGTAGTGTCAGACTTTAAATAAAGTCGCAGCAGTGGAGTATCGTAAAACCAAAACCAAACTAGTCACTCTACGAAGTCTGCGAAATCTCAAAGCGCAGAGACAATGCACTGAACTTATCAATACTCAAAGTAATTGCATGTAGCCGGCACAAAGCACAAAGTAACTCTTGTCGTAAAAATGTCTAACTAAAAGAGAACTTCTCAATTGAAAGATAACCTAAGAACAAGTTGTGTCATCTCGTCTCATAACTACTTTCAACGTTTTCTATCCTGTTTTTCTGTCCTTCAGCGTCGGTTATTCTATCGTCTATTTTATCGCTGATCCACTCAGTAACAGTGTTATTGCTGTATATCTGTGACAACAACTTTGACGCCTCATCTCTTAATTTTCTGTATGTCTCCGCGGCCCTAAAAGGAGGAAAAGTGTTAATGTTTTAAAAAAATAAGAAATATGATTTGTTGTTGGAAAAACAAAACAGTTAGCAAAGACTAACAGAAGGTATAACTTTTTCAACATGGACAACAATCATAGTTACTCGAAATTATCTGTTACATAGAAAGGATAATATAAATTAATTGCGACAGGACTGAGTAAAGAACACTTAAGTAAGTTAGATGATTGTCACGAGTATCGCTAAATCAGTTTTATCCCACGAAGTTTAGCTTAATAAAAATTCAGTGATAAACTTGAAACAATGCAAAATATATACGTAAATGAATGACTCTTTCTAACTAATCGAGCAATAGATTTAACAAAGAAGGTGAATGTTTTCTTTTCCACATTCAGAATTAATATTTAGCAATTATTGATACTGAATGAGGCTGAGTAGGATATAAAGAATTTTGCAGATCAAGGAGGGTGTTATCCATAAGGCCGAAGGCCGAGATGGATAACACCCTCTGAGATCTGCAGAAATCTTCATATCCTGCGAAAGCCGAATTAAATAATTGCTTTATTATTCATTCAAAATATTTCCCCGTTCTTAGAGGAGTTTCGCCATTTCGCTCTTTCTTTTTCCGCTCACCAAATATAACACAACCTCTTCCCCATGTTTTCTCGGTCAACAGTTCAATAATCTGCAGCGGGCTGCACTTTTGACGTCATTGATTGAATATTTGGTCAACAGCAGCTGGTTTTGGTGAGTTACCCGTGTGGTTTTAACCAATCAGAAACGGGGAAATATTTTGAATAAATAATAATAATAAATAATCACAGATGAGTGGTCCACAAAGAACCCATTCGAAGTACTATAAAACAAGCTCTTGGCGTCACTAGTACAACTCATACTTAATCAAAACGATTTCATTCAATGAAGCAACATAAGGCACATGATAAACTTACTGAATACTCTTTAAGTGTGCAAAATTCAGACGGAAATAACTGAGAGCCTTTTGTTCCTGTTGTCTTTTCAGCATCCAACCTTTTTCCCTGTAAAGAACAAGTAGCGTCTAGAAACGTCACTGGTAATATAAAAGATGAACGAAGAGAAACGTTCGTATTTTTACTACGACACTCTAATACGTAGGTAGGCAAAATGAAACATAACTGAAACAAATAACTGCTATGCCCAAGATAAGAAGAACAATTCATTGAGTTGCTATAAATGGAACGGAATGGAATTCAAAAATCACGGTATGAGGACAAGTTTTTGCGTATGAACTGGACGCGAAAAGTTTCAAAAATCAGATGACCAGCCTCCCTTACGCTGTACTCACGTGCTGTGAACTAGACCCAGTCCGTGATGGGCGTCTTTAAGTTTGCAAGTGAGTTCGTAGATTTCATGGCCTGGAAAATCTCCGTATGTTTTGTCATTGCTGCAAGATAAATTAAATAAACTGATCATCATTCCTTTGTGCTCAAGAATTTTAGTGTGACAGTCACAATATAAATTGAGCCGATAATTTTTTTTTCAATCATACATTGAATGAAATCGCAATTTACTGAACACGTAGAAATG
Source organism: Platygyra sinensis (assembly GCA_019787425.1). NCBI lineage: Eukaryota > Metazoa > Cnidaria > Anthozoa > Scleractinia > Merulinidae > Platygyra > Platygyra sinensis. The sequence continues at coordinate 3,933 of JAHPZR010039203.1, read as the reverse complement.
CATGTCATTTTAAGTATGTGCGTCTTATTTTGAATCTCTTGGTTCGCGTTGGTTCTCCATGAGTTCAAAGATTCTCTGAGTTGTGTGTTTTGCCCACTAATTTAGAGGGAGGATTCATGTATATGTCTACAGTTGATAATTATGTTCACAGTATTACTGATTATCTTACTTAAAGTATTGAGTTCCCTCGACATCAATGGCGTTGCTGAAACCAAGTTCATGAGATATATTGTTACCCAAGGCTTCGTTCATTTCTCCTTAAAGCAAGAAAAGTAGAAATACATAAGGTGCTGAAACCCAATGATCTTTTAAAAAATATAATTAAAATTAGGTAATGAATTGAAAATTAATGTACAGGAACGTTTAGCTGGCACAATATTTCGGTGATTCAAGTCCGGCAACAAGTTTAGAGAGAATCTTTGAGTTGTGAAGCTTCACAAAAATTCATGAAATCTTATTTCAGACATACAGTTCTAAGCTGGTCAATGCATTCAAGTGTCTGTGACATCAAAGTCACACATTTTCCATCTTGAGCTACGTGATTAATCCGTTGTGCCTCGTTCTGAAGTCGTTTCGGATTTCCGGGTTTGGTCTGTGGCTGACACCAACAGAATAACTAACTGAGTGCACACTATCACGTATCTCAACTGAAGCAAAATCAAGAAAATTCACCCAATCGTCTCCAACAAGACACATGGGCTAGCGAATAGTGCATGAGGGCAAGTTTGAAAAGCCTTTTTTGGCCATCATTACATTTGGAACAAGCAATGAAGCGGCAAGACTTTATACGTAACACCTTTCTCTTTACAAAACATACGTTTACTTGCTCAACTTCTAAGTAGTCTTTTTGTGCATCTCTTATGGTTTATTTTATTAAGGGCCTGCTGATTGTGCAAAGAAGTTTTGTATGATGCATGGGATATGAAGGCAAACTTACCTTCATCAATCGTCTTTAAACAGAATACAAGTGAAGGAATTCCTGCTGGTAATAACTCACACAGAGTGCCATAGTGATCATATCTGCAACAATCAAGGGAAAGAAATGCAAGCATCTTCCAATTTCACTCACTAAGGCAAAAACTTGTAGCCTTTGATGAATACTTGAATGAACCATGATTAAAGACTAATAACATTACAACAATGAAGCAATTCAAAAAAAATGAAAATAAACTAAGGATGCAGTTAATCGTGACAGGTTTAAATTTTGTTATTATCCATTCAAAATATTTCCCCGTTTCTGATTGGTTAAAACCACACGTATAATTAGCCATAACCAGATGCTGTTTACCAAATTTGGAAAGAATCTTCGTCATATTGAATCAATGACGTCAAAAGTGCAGCCCGCTGAAAATTATTGAACCGATGACGTCAAAAGTGCAGCCTGCTGCAGATTATTGAACCGTTGACCTAGAAAACCTGGGGACGAGATTGTGGTTTTTTTGGTGAGCAGAAAAACAAAGAGCGAAATGGCGAAACTCCTTTAAGAACATGGAAATATTTTGAATGAATAATAAAGCAATTATTGAATTCGGCTTTCGTAGGATACGAAGAATTCTGCAGATCTCGGAGGGTGTTATCCACCTCGGCCTTCGGCCTCAGTGGATAACACCCTCCTTGATCTGCAGAATTCTTCATATCCTACTCAGCCTCATTCAATAATTGCTAAATATATTATAACAAAAAGAAATGTGGATTTAATAATAACCTGAAGTACCCCTTGAAGAAACAAAATCACAACACAGCAAAGAGCAATTATCTCTGCTTTGGGTACATATGTAGTTTGCCGGAGATTCTGATCAGTTAGGACCCGTTTTCGCAGCTGGAAAGCCGTGGCAAAATCTCAAACTTTATCATTACACGGCTGGTTTATTCACATATTCTTAATATGAACAGAGGTTCCCTTCATACAAGAAGTTTCAGGATTATACACGGTTCTGTTTTAAAAATGACTTTATGGACCCGAAACGTTTCCGATAAACAGGTCCCTCGTGGTGAACTGAATAGAGGCTAGTTCGTTTTATGTTCAGGTTATTTTGACAAACTAAAGAGCATTTCCTGCTGGCAGCAGGTTAATATTGGACTGTTGGTTATTACATTCTTGAGACTGAGAAGTAAACTCGGTACTTGGAGAATTTGATCCTGAAGCGTTGCGAATTCAAGTTCAACGCCGTAATCGGCAGTCCTCCACATTGACCTCGACAAATGGGCATGTGCAGCGCACGGGGGTAGCCAGGATTTTTCAAAGGGAGATCACACTGTGTCACATTCTTGTGGGCCAGAGCTCTCGATCCCTGCCACAGGCCAGAAGGATCGTGGGCTCTGGGGACAAGAATGACTGTGTCAAAATAGATCGGGTATTTAGCAGGTCAGGGCACCCCAGGGCCCCCTCTAGCTACGCCCCTGCAGCGCAACAGGCGTACGATACCATAAAGGCCGGATCACTCGATCTCGAAAGGCATGCAACATCATGCAACATGCGAAGCACTAAAGCATGATAGCAGGCCGCGCGTTGTGTTGTGGATAATTCAGATTTTGTCAGTTGATGACGGACTCACCTGCTCCATCCTGTTAGTGCAATACCTAATACTTCACTTCTCTTGGGGATCTTGGACATAATCTCCACCCACTGTAGATTATTTGAGACGTGTTTAGATATCGTCACAAAATCAGAACTTGGTCCTGTGGCGCCTAAAGATAGATAGAGATAGATAAATGCATAGTTTATTGAATTTCAACTGTTGCAGTGCATTACGGTGAATTGTATCAAAACAACTATATACAATGACTATATATAGAAAACAATCATTCATCCTGTTCGTTTTGCAGGTTGACACGGTGTAGGTTCTTAGCACACGTGATTGGCCGGCGTGGGTAGAGAAAAGGGGGGAGGGGGGGGGGGGGTGATGATATTTAAGCAGCAAATATCACAGAATACCTTAGCAATTTTTCGAAATTCAAGTTTGACTCGATTGTCATGTACAGTTTACTTTTTAGCAATGAGCAGCTGAATTCCTTTCTGTTTTTTTGTTTGTTTGTTTTTTGCTTTACTAGTGTCTGGTTTCTGTTTGCTATTTTATTATTATTTTGTTGCTGTTGTTGCTTCTCTTTCAATTTCCACTGCAAGTTGCTAGAATACCGGAAGGGCACTCGGGTTCGAGGACGCAGAAAACAAGGCAAACAAATGTTGGAATGTTTATTCCTGATTATAGACTGTGTGCGTATTCTTCTTACGCCAAACAAAGTCTTCAAGGCTGAGAGGAAAACGTTATTCCTTTCAGACCAGTGCAGGCTTGCCATCATTTCACATTACAAACAGAATATGCCAACTATGGAAAAATGCTCCAATGTTACACAAAGTACAAATTCTTGAGTGGTAGGTAGGTAAATTCTGCATACGAGCCAAATTCCCCATTAGGACCTGCGCATGTCTCCGGTTTCATTGAAGCATGAAACGATTAGGGGTATTTCGATTTTCCCTGGATGGGATGCTAGTCCATCGCAGGGCTACCCCCAGGATTAAATTTACCGGTGTCCCTTTATACCCACTGGAGGGAGATTCTGTGAGTTGAGTGTCTTGCTCAAGAACACAACACAATGTCCCCGGCCAGGGCTCGGACTTGGACCGCTCTAGCCGGAGTCGAGCGCAGGGCTTCCGCGGAGCCTCCGCGCCTCCCACACTCATCAATGGCCAGTAATTAACAAGCTACAGCCTATGTTACTTATTTTTCAGGCTTCATCATAAATATATATCAGGTCTATTGCATGAAATAGAGCTTTCATTGTGTTGAGTTTCAATTTGTTTTGTTTTTTTGTTTCAGTAGATGATAATGTTGGTTTAAAGCACATACCTTTAAACGCACTAGCAGTCCATACCTTAGGGAACGCTTCAAAATATCTTTGATACATTTCTGTGGAGAGTTATTTTTGCCATGT
>JAHPZR010039200.1:0-13664 GCA_019787425.1 Platygyra sinensis | reverse complement strand
TCTAAAGGAAAGATAAAAGGTAGCTGAAAAAGTTGGCCTCTGAAATGAGTCGCTTTGTGGAGATTGACTATTTATTAGCTTGTTATGGATGCAGATTATTTTCACCGCAGAAATTCTTGTCATTCGCCTTGCTAAAATACTGATAATCCCGGCATGCAGAGATCTATCTTGACGAGTTTCAAGCGTGGTTGGAATACTAGTAGCAGACAGGTAAATTGTATGCAAAGCAAACCGTCAAGAGAACCACACGGCATGTGGGAATGTCAGTAATAAAAAGGTAATGAAAGCCGCAAGAGATTAGCATTTAGACTTTTGTAGTTCATTCTGTAATAAAGTTTATTTATTTATATTTAGTTCATTCTCATGTTATTGTGGTTGTACAATGTTTGTAAATTTGTAGCTTCAACACATTGCCCGTGAGCGAGACGAACGAAAAGGCGCTTTAAACGATTTTATATGTCTTACTTCTCAGTTTCTGTTTATCGACGAGTCAAGTAAAGATGATATGAAAGAGCAACTCAGATACTCTGAGAATTTGACGCCGTTATTGTCATGGATACATTTGATTGACGTCCACTAAAACGTAGTTTTCAAAATGGAAAAAAAATCGTTGGAGGGCGCGTGTGACTGATAACCGCTGTAACGAGTTGAAAAACTTAGGTCCTTGAAACCGAATAGAGAAGTTTCGAATATTAGTTCGACAGGGAGGTATGTAATAAAGGTTGCAATTTCTAGTATAATGCGAATGTAAGTGGCTTACAAGGGTAAACATATTACTTAAGGACGTTCGCGCCCAAAAACTTCCCTCGTACAGATTTTTTTTTAAACTTTGACTGCAGGTAGAAAATGATAAGATTAGATGAAAAGCGTAAAAAAAATCGGGGGTCACCGAACTCGTTTTGAAGATAGGGCGCATCAAAGATCATAGCATTTCTAGGAATTCCAGCCACTGAGGCGATTCTGGCGGGATTCATTACTATCGGCATATACAGTCAACTCTCCGCTAACGGACACTCTCGTAAGCGGACAGCTCTACTTACGGACGGCTTTTTAAATCCCCGTTTTTACCTCTCAGTCAAACTTTCCGTAAACGGACACTCTCTCGTATGCGGACGCGGACACTTTTGAAAATGAAAATTGGATATTTCTTTTTTTACGCTCTCTCGTAAGCGGACACACCATGTACGTAATTGACTCTTGGCAATGAAATTTGTCTTTAATTTGCAATAAATCAACAAAAATATGACCTTTAACAGAGCAACAGAACAGCGGGGATCGCTTTTTACAAATTTCAATTTGTCCGAGGCAAAGCAAGCTGTCCGTTCGTTGCTATTTTTGTCTACGCAATAAAACACAATTAACACCCGCTAATTAACTCTCCGTAAGCGGACATCCACCCTATTTTTCTTTGGTGTCCGCTTACGGGAATAATTCTCGTAAGCGGACAGCTCTACTAACGGACACGTTTTTCAATTCCCGAGGGTGTCCGCTTACGAGAGAGTTGACTGTATTTAATTTGAAGAATCATATCTAAGTTATGTGTGTTTAACACGGCATATATAGGCCTATTTGATAGATCTTTGCTACATATGCCATTAAATCAGCTAGAATTAGGGGTGTGCCGCGAAGGTTCTTAAAACCCTAATCCTATTTAAGGACTAAGAAAGCGGAAATTGATACCTATTTTAAGGCCCTAACACGAAAAATGACACCCTATTCAAGGCTATTAAACCTCTGTTGCAAAAATCACTGAAAAGGGTACATCAAGTTTAAACAAACACATTCGTATAGGCGGGCGCTTTCACACTCCAGTATTAGATAATACAATTTAGCTACCCTATCTAAGGACCACACCAGGAACACAGTTACAAAAGGGTCAAAAAAGATACCCTATTTAAGGACCGAGAACCTCAAAAACCATACCCTATTCCGCTGCACATACCTATATAGCCTATATATGGGAGCACCCCCCCCCCCCCGGGACCCCGTCAGAGGTCTCAAAGGGTGGAGGGAAGGTGAAAAGGTCTTCGCCACGATAGCAGTAAAGTGATTCCATTTAAAATAGGTATATTGTCTACATTGGCCGTCATGGAGTACATAGTTATGTGGGCTCCGGTCCTTTACGGTTTCTTTTACATCATTTTTCTTGTCTTTCACCCATGCAGGCTTGGATTGGTTTTCAATATCACTTGGCCCTGTGGCTTGTTCTTTGGAGCTTTTGCAAGTTCTCTCATAAACTGGCTTGGCTGCCGAGGCAGTAAGCCGTCACTGGATGCCGACTTGGCTCACCTCAGTTTAGCAATAGCCTCGTTTGCCTGATGAACTTGATAATTTTTTGTATCTTACTTTTGGACTTCTTTGGTATTGGTGCAAGCTGCGTTTTCCGTTTTCAAGTTTTACGGAATCGTTCCACCAGATTGTTTTTGACAAAAACGAAAAAATCAATTGCGATTGGAATCGCCTCAAACCGGGTCAAGGTCTGGGCCACAAATGATTCATTAGCCAAGTTTCTTCAAATCTCTCGTCAACGCTTTAAGCTGGAGAAACGCACTACGGACTGTCGCGGGTGCTTTGGTCATAAACCGGCTTGCTTGGTCTTTTGTACAATCCAATGATAGAACTGTAAGTAGTGGTGAGTTACTGGACGAGTGAGGAGGATGGTCAGAGACGGACGCCTAAACGCTTCACATTCATTTATCAGTGTGGAAGCTTCCTCGTTTCCTTGTACTGGCTGTCACTGGGGCTTTTCTTTCAGTTAAGTCGCTCCCTATGTACGTGCATTTGGTGAGTAGCTTTCAGTATTCGTCGTTAGCTGTTGGAAGTCATGGCTTCATACTTAACTTAATTTTGCAAGCTCGAGATTTTTATCGGCATGTAGTTGGCGAGGGCTGTTGCTACTCCTGCTACTTGTAAGCTACCAAAGTCCATAGTAACTGCTTCTTGCTTTAGTATTTTAAGGGAAAAGCAGTGAAATTGATCTACCTTCCTCTGTTGGTGCAGGTATAAAAATGACTGCACATGTAGCCAAGTTGTCTCAGTCTACACGACAAGAGAGTGGCTACATTTTGTACAGGATGGCCTTTTAATCAGTCTAAATCAGTACTTTGTTGAAATTTTAATATTTTTTCATGAGAGTGAGAAGAAGAGAGTTTCATGGCGGTTCCGCTTTTTTAATTCCGCAACAGAAAACACGTGTCAGTTTGTACCAGAGACGTCACCTCCCCACCAGTTATCTTCCATTTTGACCTTTCTTGTATCGTGTCTTTTGTTTTTCAGGTCAAATACTCAGAGGACCGTGGAATGTCTTCTGATGCCTCAGCTCGTCTTATCCTTTTTCTAGGAATCAATGTTGTTCTTGGTCGCTTCACAGGTGGTTTTCTCTGTTCCATCAAAAGGTTGGAAAATTTGTACATCTTACAGAGCGTGTTGCTGATTAACGGTGTTTCAACAATACTCCTTACTTTGGCTCAGAAGTACGAAGCGCTTGTCGCCTACTCCGTTGTATTTGGTTTTGGTGACGGGGTAATGGCCTCAGTTTTTAACATCCTAATTCTGACATGCGTAGATCCTTCAAGAGCTGCGTCATCGTTTGGATACTTTCTGTTGATTGTGTCCGTGACGTCACTGGCTGGACCTCCAATAGCAGGTGGGTTGATAGCGTTATTCCTAGGATCTCTCTAGAAAGAAATGAGGACAGTCGAATATCATGTGTTAAATATATTGCATGGCAAGTCGAAGAAACGTTGCATATTGGCACGGGGCAGAGGGGGTGATACTCGTGCCAGGTCGTTATTTTTATATTCTTAGGGGCGAGACCTCTCATCCGAAAATTAAGAAATTAAGTTAACATCAAGAATGATCATATACCAAGAATGTGCAACGATTCCTTTTACGTCAAGTTCAAAAAGTAGTGAGAGCACATTGAGGCTACCTTTACACAAGGCTAGGGTTAATTTTCCGGGTCATGACGAATCCTAGATGTTTTTTGGAACTGGATTTAATTTACCTTCCCTGGCAAAATATTTAACCACCCTGGTTCCTAGTTGAGTAACTGAAAGTGATGATGACGACAATGACACCATCTAGAGCCCTCGATTGGTGTGGTTTTTCAAATCCATCCAGTGAACATTTTTTTCTTTTTTTTCCTTTCAAAACTCCTCCATTCAGCTCGTGATTTCCAAGCTCAGTACTGGTTAGGTACTGAGAAACACTATTTAGAATCCAATGAACTCCGCTTGGTTCATAATAAAAGTAGTTCATTAATCTAATAGACTCACTCACCACTTTCATTTGTCAGGTCTGACCGCTGACAAACTTGGTTCATGACGGGCCCGCATTCTACATGGCCGGCGGTGCATATGCTGCGGCTGCGTTAACTCCAAGCATATTGTACTGTGTTAAAAATAAGGAGGAAAAAAAGAAAAGAATTGCTTCCCAGTAACAAAGAAATCGCAGACGATGCTCAAGAATTTGAAAGAGCGGAGCAGTCACGAGGAACTTTGCGCAGACGGGCCTTCAAGAACAACACCACAATCATAGCAAACCAGTCGCACTTGATCATGAACTCTTTGTTTCCACAGTATAAATATTCAAAGCATTTGATGAGCCTGTCACGCACTTTTGCGCGAGACTTCTTGGCCGTTTTCTGCATAGGTCACGCAATGTTTCGTAATATATTAATTCGACGGTTATTTGATGTGGTAAGTTTTTTCATATGTTTCACGCTATTTATTCCTGTGTCAAGAAATCTTCATTATTTTCCGGCATTGCTCATCGCGCCTTCAGCATGGGGTCCCCAGCGCTACCGAAAGAGCTGGTCTGATCTGCGTTCTTCTCTTTAAGAGCAAGGCATGGAATTCTAGCTTTGCCAGACAATTCCAGATCAATGACAAAAAAGGTTGATTTGAAATTCAGAAAGGAGAGTCAAAATTACAGTGATTCTCATTATTTTCGATTTATCTTAGGAATTACGGTATCTCTTTAGTATTAACTAATCAATGAATTTATTAATTATTTATTTTCTCTGTCTGTTAGCAGTAAATGCTGGAGGCGTAATATAATCGTTATGTAAAAGCAAGAATAAATAAAGTTTATCAAGTATACTCCATTAGTTGCGCGCAAGACAGAAACGCCTTTACAAGCTGGCAAAAAATGTCAAGGGTGCTCAATGTCCAATAAGCTCCAGTGTAAGATTTTTGCAACATGGTAGCGACCCTCCCGAACGTAGCAAGCCCAGCCTCACGCCAACTCCACCTACCCGCCAAAAATAACGAGAACAAACTGTTAAAACTTTTCTTCGCATTAAAATTTAAAAGTCTTCGGCGTGTAGGTGCAAGCCCGGGGTGCAAGAAGCTTTGGAGGAGCAAAAGAGATTCCTTGTTTCAATGAAGTCACTGTGAAAAAAGGAAGGTGAAAAAGGGCTATGAAAAAAACTACGGGAGAAATTTGCCACAACTTGTGCCTCATGGTGAAGACATGTAGAGGCCACCCGATGTTAGTAACATGAAACTGGAACAATGACGAATTTTACCTCGTTGTATTATAATCCTATTTAAGGACTAAGAAAGCGAAAACTGATACCCTTTTTAAGGCCCAAACATTCGTTTTGGTGGGCATCTTCACACCCCAGTATTAGATAATACAATTTAGCTACCCTATCTAAGGATCACACCAGGAACACAGCAACAATAGGGTAAAAAAGATACCCTATTTAAGGGCTGACAACCTCAAAAACCATACCCTATTCCGCGGCATGTACCTATATGGCCCATATATGGGAGTACCCCCCGGGAGTTGAACCAACTTTTTGTAACGGTTTTTTGCTCCCTCAAAGTGACGAGCCCCCTAAAAGAGCGACCATCTGAAAGCAGCCAGCCCCAAAGGCTGCCAACTCCGACCCCTGAGGGTCGTCACTATCGGAAGTTTGCGGTATACGAACGCGTTTCCCATCCACAAATCTCAGTTTTCATCAACTGTCGCGCAGTATTTGTCTGAATTTATTTTTACTCGCCAACTTTCCAGGATCCACACAATAGAATGACGTAACTGATCATCCGGAAACTCAATGTTCACTCTTCAGTTTTTGAACGATATGTCTTATTACAGCCTGCAAGCTGTGTCATGTTTACGTTTCAGGTGTGCAAGTCTCGAGAAATCGAATCAGAAGGTGAAGACAATAAGGCAGGACACTTGTGCCTCTTCCAGCATCCATTTATATAAGCTATATTGGTATACGCGGCCCCTAAGGGTATTGTTTTCAGCCGTTTTGGTCATAAGAGGGGTAACGATTTGGCCATTTTGGTAGTTAATAGGGTGTGGTTATGGCACGCTAGTCTGTATGTTCTTTAGAAGGGGTTTTGCGATGCTGCCGGGACGAACAACCCCACCCAATTTTTCTGGGAGTACAGCATTATCCTGAGTACCTCTTAAGGGAGGTGGTTTCTTGATCCCTTAACAATTTTGCAGCTTTTTCGCTCGTTGCTCAGTAATAAATATATTTTCGGTCTTGCATGTTATGCCAGGGTCCTATTACATGCAGTGTATTGGCAGAAGTGTTACACTTAATCCAACAATACACTTTGTAAATGACCATGTTCCCACAAACTGATAACTCCTTGACAGTCGGGTAATAATACAGAAGCCTTTCCGAAACAACAGATCGCCTTGTTATAAAACACCTTACTATAGTACTTATGTCTTATGTCATCAACGTACGTTGTTCACTTGAACTTGAAAGTTTCGTTTCATACTGACCTGTTTCCCAGTGACTGTGAAGATTAGTTACCTTATTCGACTTTATGGTCACTTCTCCCAGTCACTGAATGTCAGTGCTAATCCACCTGGTAGATTTAAAACAAATTACTGTATATTACAAAACTTGTGCCTGATGGACGTCTTATAAACAAGATGAGAGTCGCATACAGTAATGCCTAAGGGCATATCACCCATACTGAATAGCAGGAAATAAAATTCTCCCTTGCCATTTCGTGTCTTGTACCAGTTGTTTGGAAAATCTCTTTGAGAACAAAATAATTTCTGTACACTGAGCTTTAAACCAAGTTTTTACTTTCACAAATCCTTTATTACAACCAAAATAAGTGTCCAATCCAATTATTTAATCTTCCTCCTTCTGTTTTCGTCATGACAGCTATCAAAGCACAACACAAACACCAGGGCAGTCAATTAAAACAGTTCTTCAGTGGTACTTCCTCTGCATGGAATGTTCTAGAAAACACAAAACGAGTTAACCATTAAATTTTTGTATAAACAGACATTAATGCAAACAACTTTGCCAAGGTGACTACTCTACTTGTGTTTAAGACTGCAATCAAAGCGTGCATTTCTTTAAGAAATTTCCAAAATTGGATTCTTATATCGAAAAACAGATTTTGAATTTCTTTACTAAACAAATTAACCCAAGATCACTGGGGTCATGATGCGTCAAAGGAACTTGGGAAAACACTCTGGGCAAAGACTCTTCTGTTCCTTTGATGATTAACTATGAAGCAAGGGATTTATCTGTTTACTTGCAAATAAACGCAAAATCATTTTCGGATTTAAGAATCCAATCTTGGATTTTCACACACCTAGTGTTTTTTTAAAAAGAAAAAAATTAATAGCATGTCTGACAAATAGGTTTGCACTTTTGCCACGTTTGACTGCCTTTTCCTTTGTTAGTCAGATTCTATAACCTACATGTATGTTGTTTAGTGTGTACAAATTCTGAAAATCACAAGAAAAGATTTCTTTCTTACATCTGATTTTTCAATAAACGGTGTACTCAAATTTGTGCAACCCTCGTACAGTATAACGGTGATATTTGAGGTTCTCAAAAAAATTAATGAGTGCTGTGGCACTTATTTGAGTAAATATGGCATGTAAATAGGCACAGCCCTCAAATCAGTGCTAATATCAAATAAGGGTGATATTTGAGGTGCAAAAAAAACTAAGTAAAAAAATAACTAAAAACAGTATTGACCACTAAAACAATACCAAAAGTCATCCACTGGACAAGTTCACATGGAGTTTGACTTCACCATATTTTCAAGTTTTCTTGTGAGTTCGCCACTTATCCATTTGGAAAACAGAGAAAGATTTGAAGCTTTCCATTGTGATAAAATCATCACTTTGGTCTGCCATTCAGGCTTCTTCGACTTTCACTCATCCTTCTCGTATTTGGCTTGATTTTTTTAATGCAAAAATTACTTTACACATCCTGATCAAAACAGCTGATGCAGTCACAACATGTTTTCGCAGATGCAGTACAGGGTATCAGCAGTTCACACAACAGAATTGAGCCTGCAATGATTTCATTCATGGAAAATACCACATTGTCCAAGATGGCAGATCAAAATGATGGTTTTACCATGAAAGAAAGCTTCCAGTCTTTCTCTGTTTTTTTCTTAAGTTCCAAAGTTCCATACATGTATAAGCTCAGTCCCTCTGCCACTTTATCATTATAATTTGTGTAAATTTTTTTCCTCTTTCCTTGCTAATTAATTTGTATTAACTTATTGTTCTCCATTGTAATTATTTTTGAATTTTGTTGCGTGGCAAATTATTAATAAACAAAAAAAAAATGGATGACAATACAGAGAACTCGTAAGAAAAGTTACGTAAGTAACATGTTTTTTCTGGTAGAGTCAAACTAAACTCATCCAGCAGACAAGTTGATTTGGTTGTCACTACAATTTTTTAGTGGTCACGGATGTCTTTGAGTGGGAGACTGCAAATATGGATCTCTGGAGCAAACCACTGTTGAGCCAGTGATATTTAGGCAATCCGGAACACTGTTTAGGCTAACCACTGGGCTAAAGAAAGTGAATTCCTCATATACATGTAGTCTGCCCTTGGGACAAGTAGTTCTTGAATTTTGCTTGCCCTGGACAATAGTCAGGTTTTGAATTTGTCATGACAGCTGAATAAAAGCAGTGACAACGCATTTGTACAGGGTTAGCCTCGACCTGAAAAAAATATTCATAAATACCGGTGGGAAGGTTCCACAAATTTGAAATTAAACAATACACAGCTGTAAACAGATCATCTTCTCGCTGGAATTTGTGAATATTTTACTTTAGGTCAAGGCTAACCCTGTACAAATGCATTGTCGGTGCTTTTATTCAGCGGTCAAGGCGAATTCAAAACTGGACTATTCTTTTCTAGTTTGCTCTTTTAATTATTCAAGACTGCAGACATCTTGCCTACTCACTTGCCCATCGGGCAAGTGGAAATGAAAAGTTGCTTGCCCAGACAGAAAATCTGCATGTACTTGTCACAGACAACCAGATGGCACTTTCTTTGATCCCTGTAACCAGAGGACTATTACATGTAGGTTAACCATAGCACCAGTTTGTGTTCTAACCATGCCAAGAGAAAGTTCATCTCAGTGATCATGCACCGGTAGTCAAACTATGAAATTCATGGTCTGATTTGTCCCTCCCTGTCACATATTCACTGGCTAAAATTCTGAGCACACTTTCACAATTTGTATTTCCTCCATTATCAAGGTCTATCAATCATTCAATCACTGCTCAATCACAGACAGAGAGAGGTGAAAAAACCAAAGGGTGCTTTCCATTTTGCCAAAGATTCAGAAAATAATTTTGGTCAAAAAAAAAAAATCAAAGGTCCATTTCTGTTTCTTCCAACTGCAATATTAGGGATCACCTTTTGAGGTGGTCCACTTATTTCAGTTGGAATATTCCGACTGAAATTTGCCATTCCATTTTTGACAAAACCATTCACTATCCTACTTCTAACTTATGTAGGGAATTCAGAAAAGGAGTAAAAAATGGTAAGAGCCATTCCTCTTGGTTGGCCCAATTAGTTCAGAAAATGTTGTTCAATTCTCCTCAGGTATTCCCACTGCTCTCTGTCTCTGGTCTCTGGTTTGGCATGATGGAAAGCACACAAAGGTTTACTATTAAAGGCACAGAGCACCACCTAGCTTTGTCCTCCCCTCTAGTATAATTCATCTAATATCGGCTGAACTATTGTCGCCTTTAAACTTGTGTATGTACATGCATATTTGGCTTAAGTTCATTTATAGTTGCAATAAACTAAGTCTAATATATAAGCTTTCTACAAGACCTCGTTTTAAACTTTGTTCTGTATACTTACCTTTTATATGGGGATACTCCATATAGTAATTAATTGCAATGGCAAACACACAGGCATGAATAAACGGGGTCAGTCTAGCATTCTTGCATGTGACGTACTTGGCACGGTAACTGTTCCATATCCTGCACCATCCTTTCCACATAGGATCGACTCCTCTGGATAAATTAGTTGCAAAATAGTCTCCCACGTTACGCAGCTTCGTTTCCCCTAACGAGGTCATCTTTTCCTTGGCGTTTATACCTTAAAACTCTCAAAATTCGACTGCACTTTCTGGTCACAGACAACTGTGATGTTGGACTGAAAAAAATTATTATGGGTTGCAATGTCCCACAGTTCCATAGTAATCGTATCCTCAGGCGAGTTTCTGCTGACCAGAATGATTTTAGTTGGAGAAATCTTTCGAGAGGTCAATATTTATATGCCGATAATGGGCAATTTATGACCGCTAAAAACCAATAATAGGACAGATATATTTATTGATGAACACTTTAAGTCTCATTTTCTCGAACGTTTTGTCTATACGCCCAAGATCGCACGATCAAACATAATTTTCAGATGTATTTGGCGACAGTGTTCACGGGACTTGCGATCGTGGTGCTCTTTTTGGTGTATTGGCTCAGAGGGCGAAAGGATCTTTCTAAACCAAGGATTTGTATCCTGGTACTTGGAGACATTGGTAGAAGCCCTCGTATGCAGTACCATGCACTTTCGTGCGCAAAGGCGGGCTATCAGGTGGATCTGGTGGGATTTGGAGGTATCTGTATGATATATTGGTCATTTTGAACAGTTCACTAGCGGGGGGGGGGGGGACGGGGACGGGGAGGGGTTGGTATACAACATGTATACAAGGCAGGGAGGTTTGAAGGACGTTTAGCAGTATTTCAGTACCCTTTTATTGGTAAGTTAAGTTGTTAACGTGGATGACTTACTGTGTTACAATAATATAAATGGGATGTCAAAAATACATGCCATTATTGCCAATTTTGCATTATACGGTTGGGGGGGGAGGAAGTAGGAGTTGAACAGGAGTGAAAATGATGTATAATTCACCGGTGATAATAGTTCAAATGCTTCTTTTTGGCGGTAAGGAAGTTAGGTAAGGGTTGGGAATCTTAAATGAGATGTTGATCTTGCAGAATGCTGGTGTTGAATCACACTGTTTGCACCACCCTACCCTACATTGTTTTTGTGTGCACCAACCCTGTACCACATATATTCCATTGTGGGTTATTCCTAAGAGCCCTGGTGTAATGATTTGGTAGTTCTTTTAGCATACAAATGGGAAGCTGGACAGGGGGTAGCAGTTCCAGGTTTAGGGGAGGGCCCCAGGCCCCCCAGCCCACATTTTAGCTGATGTAATGGGTTACCGGTAATATGTGGTATGTAATATGGCTTATGGAGTCAACTGAACTACTAAAATCAGTGTTGTGCCCACATTAAAACTCAATTTGCAACCATCAAGCTACTATTGTAGCTTCAGCATAGCCTGAGAAACAGATGTCCCTCTTTGAGAATTTTTTTCTTTCCTTCACTCTTTAAACAGAGGTGCATGATTGTATGGGTTTTAAGCTGACAAAGAATTCAATACCGCACTTTTAAAGAGTAGTACAGCACTTGAGGGTCACTACAGGAATCTCTTTTAACCCTTTAATGCCCAATAGTGACTTATAGATTTTACTCTGTCTAACGCCAGACAATTTTACTCGTCAAAGGGAGACCCCTTGGGCACTAAAGGGTTAAAAAACTATCTCCTTTAATACAGATAATTGACATGAAATATGCAGGCTTACATGTAAATCTTGCATTCTTCTCTCAGGTGTTTAGAAACTGGCACATACATAACATACATACATACGCACTGAATAAAATGTTTGTATCACATCAAGAATTGAAACAAGATTAGCGTTTCAAATCATTTTCAGGCAAATGATCATCCAATGGACTATACAGTACATGAGTTGCTAGAAATGAAGCAGATGATAATGCTAAGCTGTTTTATTTCCCTAGAAGTATTCAATACTTGAAAAGTTTTCTTTTAAAAGTAGAATTCTATAATACTCCTTTTTGTCACTTTTTTACAATTTTAATTGATAACTTTTTGTGCTCTGTCATTTAAATTATTAATCAGGGTCAAATCCCATCAAGGAACTAGCAGAGAGTGAAAAAGTGACTATAAAAGCATTGCCAGAATTTCCAGAATTCTTAAGAGGTAAGAAGAACTCCTATACCTTAGGACCGGTGGCTTATGAGAGGTATTGTCTCATTTTTTTAAAAAATACATACAAAACAATGTTACAGTAGTGTTTATGTTTTGCTAGTCATGGATCATCTATTGATTTAAAGTTACCCATGGCTTGGAGATCACAGAGCATGTTTTCAAGTGTGTAGCTAGAACATTTACATACACCTGGCAGGGCCCACTACAACTGCAAGGCAGTAGCGTTGTGCGTAAATTTTCAAATTTTGAACTTAGAAACTGCCTTAGTTAGTTATGGTACTGATAATGGCTTTGCATTGAGTAATTTTTCTTCTCTCTAAATAAAAATGAACAGATTAACAGTTGATTTTTGCTTAGTTCCTTGCCCCTGAGTGGGGGATTGGCCTGGAAAAAAAAAAACCCACATTTTTCCTTTGATGATAATTTTTTTGTTATTATTATAGGTTTGCCCAGACTGCTATTTTATGTTACAAAAGCAATCATCCAGTTTCTACAGCTCTTTGTAATTCTTCTTCACTGTGGATCACAATGCACACATATATTAGTTCAGGTGAGTGACATCATCTCATGATATTCCCGGCTATGCAAAGACCAAATGCTCCCACTGTACATTGGTGAGACTGGCAGAAACCTTAACATGAGATTGACTGAACTCAAACGATCAAGTAATGAAAAATGGTGATGCCAAAAATCACATTGCTGTACATCATTAAGTTAAACTGACAATCCACAGCATTGATTGGAACTCTTATTGTGTATAAAATACCGCGTGTTGAAATGTTCTGCCCAACACTCGATGTTCCGATGCTCTGGTTCCGATGTGAATTGAAATTGATCCGATTGACTTCCGATTAAATCGACTTTCAAACGGAAATTTTTGAGCTGCCTTCAAAAGATATCGGAATCGGAACATGCCGATGTTGAGATCGGAAACCAAGTTGCCGATAAGAATTTGGAGATGCTCCCTTAATACGTAACTTCCTGTACAAGCTATTTTCAATGACCAACTCTGAGAAGCTGCTGCACTGGCTAAGATCATATGCCTCTTAACAACTACTGGCACTTTACATAAGACTTATTCACATCATAAACAAAACGGACAAATGGATCTCTAACAAAGTGACCTATTTTAACTGACAACAGACGATCAAACCTTACTAGTTCTAAGCAATCAATGGCTGCAACTTTACACGAGTCTTTCAGCCAATAACATTATTGCTAAACTGACCTGTCACTTTCTACAGACCAACTGACAAACAATCTACACTTGACTCAGAGCTGCCTTCACCCAGATGATCACACTATAACTATGTGCAGCAAAAATATG
>JAHPZR010039198.1:0-18463 GCA_019787425.1 Platygyra sinensis | reverse complement strand
GTGCGTAATGAGTCATGTACGAGGGTAAAGGGTCTCTGACCATTGAGTGAGCATGTGTGAACATTTAATTCTAGCTAGAATTAACTCAGAGCGTAGATTGGATTGGGAAAGTGTAGGCTGCTTTGGTGTGATTCACGTGTCCCTGGATCGGCTGCATCGCCCCCATTATAATTGATTTCAAACTGAAAATTGGCTAGCAAATATTGCTGTATGTGTCGGTTGTAACTGAATAATTCGTCGTATAGTCTAATATCAGGAGAGGTCCATGAAGGAGAAGGTACAGAAACGACTCAATAAAAACAGTATAACCTCAATCAATTCCCGAAATAAAGAACACGGGTGATCCACACCCACGTCACCATGCAAGCCTAAATTTTTTTTTCCAATTTTTTAAACAAATGGAAAGAAGAAACCTGATTTTTTCTGACTTCTCCTTTCCATTTGCTTAAAAATTGGAACAATTACTGCGAGGATCATCTTAACTTTCATCTGCAATCGCAGTTCAAATATGAATTATTTCATATATACTAGTTCACATCAAACACATTGTTTACAAATCCATGGTCAGTTCAAAGTTTAGTTGTTACCAGTCATAACCTCAGCCACAATTACTGCCGAAGACACTCATTTCAATCTCCATTTCAATTAATCTGTTTAGGATTGCCAGTAAACGTTTTCAAGGGTAGCCTTGGTTAGATTTTATGGCCCATACAATTATATTTTTGAGGTTTTTTCGGTGATCCTTCTCTCAATAGAAGACCTGCCATTGTGCTGGTACCTCTGCAACCGTCACCTCAAGACGTCTTTATGTTTGACTGCCTCGACCAATCACCGTTAAGCACCTTCTACAATAATCTACAAAGAGTAGATGAAAGGAAAATGTCTGAACTTCCCTGATCAACACACAAAGCTTTAAACTATAGCAACTGGGGGAAGTGCTTTGCTATGGAAAGCTGCCGCTTTCGAGGAAACTGATCTAATCATTTTCCCGTGTGACCAAAGTTGCGTCACCCACAAGCCGAGTTTGTTGTTTTCTGAAAGATAAATTTTGCTTGTTCATCGATTCAGGGATTAAGTCTGGAGGCCTAGTTGAACTACAATAGAGTTTGGATAACGTTAAACTGTTAAAATCTCCATTATCACTGGTGGAGTATTAACAGTAACAGGAACATGGTTTCTACTTGGTCGACTGACATAAGATGGTCTAAGCTTCGCCAATTTGAGTACGGCGAGCCAAACAACCACGCCGGAGAACTGAAAAAAGCTTTACACACAGCAAGCGATGAAAGTGATGATGAATGGTTAGCTCAGCTCGAAAGAGACTATGCTACAGCGAAGCGAAAACATCGAACTTATTGGACGTCTCTGGAGCGAGTTCTTGCACTTGCACTTATAATTTTCATCATTATTACCATGTCTTTAGCTTTTGTTCTGATATATAAACAATATCATGTAGCGGTTATATTCGGTGGCAGTGGATACGGTCCAGATATCTGCGAGACACCGGGATGTGTGGCTGCAACATACGGTATTTTGAATCACGTGGACAAAGCAGTGGACCCGTGCGATGACTTTTACAATTACGCTTGCGGGAACTGGTTTAAGAGCATTTTTATCCCACCCGGTCATTCAAAATGGACCGCTTTTCATCAGGTTTCCGACAACAACCTGATTATCCTGAAGAAGATTCTTCAAAAGGCACACTTTAGTGTTAATGAAACTGCTACGATTTTCAGTAAAGTAAAGAATTATTTCTCAGCTTGCATGAATAAAACGGTGGTCGAAAATCGTGGTGCAGAGCCTCTCAATAAACTTATTCACTATGTGGGATCTTGGACAATAACCAACGCTTCCGATGTAGGGCCCTGGTCTCCAGAGTCATGGAATTTTGAACTAGCCCTCAGTAGAATTCACAAACTGAAGAGCATGCCTTTTGTTTTATATGTTTGTATCGGCGGATGATCGGAACTCAGTCACAATATCATACAGGTGGGTATGGTTTAGTGCTGGCAAGAGAGCATGTATGTACTCTACCACTGAATAGCTTTGACTCTGACCTTAAATCACAATCTTTAAATTCGGGGCTGAATAATGAAACGTTTATTTTAAATAGGGCTAGCTCTCCTTTGGAAGATCTGTCGGGGACTTTTATCCCTCAAGCTTACATGATAGAGCGGAGCAAAAGACTTTGAAGAAAAGAGCAATTTTGCGCTTCGCTACTAAAGCTAATGTTGAAAACGTTCAGACGCAGGCCCTGGTCGACCATCAACAGCAGGTTTACATCAAATACTGTATGAAGATAGGTTGAGAAGAACTAAGTCGATAAGGCTGCTTGTAGAGGTCAGCGCTAACAATAAGGATGAAACAAGAATTAGCAGAACTGCTAGATGGCATGTAGATAACTCACTCCTGACAGGGGTTAAGCCCCGACTAAACGATACATTTCAGCGCAACGTATCGCAACATTATAATTTGGTTTTATCAACTGAGTTGATAATGTGAATTAGCCACCGTAAAGAGATTCGAAAGCTGACGTTTTCGAGCGCTAGCCCTTCGTCGGAGCGAATCCAAACATATCGCAACATTGTTGGGCGCAACATGTTGCGAGCGTTTGGCCACCCAGTTGCGACGTGTTATGACAATTGTGTGTTGTTGGCTCAAATGTGACCATTTTCAAACTTGAGCCAACAACACATAGCATGTCGCAACCCGTCACAACATGTTGCGCCCAACAATTTTGCGATATGTTGCGTTGAAAGGTTGCGATCGTATGGTCGAGAGTTGCCTAGTACATGTCCTGTCCGCTCCGCCTCACTCAACTCGTTGAACCACATCGAGGGTAGAGAAGGGTGAAGGAGAATGAAAGATTATTTTTAAGGAAACCTTTCTTTTCAGGTCCAGCAAGCGGGTATTACACTTTCAGACAGAGATTATTACTTTAGAAATGAATCAGACAAGGTAAATATCATCTTGAAATAAGTGGTTTACCACTCTCTTCTCTTTTGCATGCTATGCATGTAACATGAAACAACCAGACACGTGGTTATTCCGTCACTTGACACGTTCGCAGTAGATGACTGCAGAGTACAGAAAATTCTTTAACCACTCTTGTTATTTAAAATAAAAAATTTAAAATAAAATAAAAACTTTTGAAAAGTTTTCAGCTCAAAAAAGGGCAATTACTTAGAGGTATGGCAACGCTGTTGGCTGGCATTTGTGAGAACCAGGTTCTATAGAACTCTTGCAACACATTTGGGCATAGAAAACAAACCCTAATGAAAATTTAATTAAAGGAGTTTTACCGCTTGGCTCCTGCTGTATGGTTTTAGTTTGAACTCTAGGTAGGGGACACTGTAACGACTTTAGTCCACAAAGAAAACATTGATACGATATTTCGGTAAGTGTATAAGGAAAGAATAACTGTAACTCGGGCTTTCATCCTGTTGAAAAACTCGGATTCGTTCTCGACTTGCCAGATCATTTAGATGGATGAGTAAACAATTGTTCTACCGAGTCAACCACGAGTAATAACGTGAGTTTAGCAAGGTAGCCATTGTTTATTCCAAACGCTTTCGCTGGATAATGGTAGTCTTAAACTGCCGGATTTATTTTGTAGGTCCTGCAAGCATACAAAGAGTTTATGGTAAAGGTAGGTACACTCTTAGGTGGTGAGGCGAATAGCACACGACATCAGATGGAGGAAGTGTTTGAGCTTGAGAAGAAACTTGCCGAGATCTATGAACCGAAAGAACGGCTTAGAGACATGGAAAAGATTTATCACAAGATGACAGTCGCAGAACTTCAACAACTGGCACCTGCGGTAAGAAGAAGTGTTTTTTGCCAACTGTCCTGAGATTTCAAAACATATACTCCTAACTGCTCTTAATCGGTTCCAGGCGTCATGACAATTACTTGAGATGAAAGAGGAAAGGTCGAGAAGCGGTGAGAGAAAGCAGGGTTGGGTGTAAGGCGTTTTTCCGCGTTGCTATCCTATCCTATATGTTCTCTCGCTTTTTGTGCGCTGCTCTTCCACTAACCGAATGGCTGGAACAAGGAAAACCACGCTAGATCCATTTCTTTACGTACTCTTGGGAGATATTAGCTTAAATAAGATATTTTTTCACGAATTTGATCAAGCCATATATCTTTTCCAAAGTAGAAAGCTAGAAACGAACAAGGCTCTGGATAAATCGTATGGGCACGCCATTCGCTGCTATACATACTGTAGCCGGTTAGGCATTCTCAGTTAGGCTTTGTGTGAAAAAGAACACTGGGCATTTATTTGGGTGGATTTGACCTCATTTTACTGTTTTATTTCCGCTTTATAGATTTCATGGTTGGATTACATGAATGCGATGTTTAGCAGTCCAGTCACACATCAGGAGTCGTTGGTGGTTTATACACGGAGTACTTGAAAAACATGTCCAATCTTGTCATCAGAACAGATCGAAGGTAACTATCGTAGAAAGCCTAACCGAGTCGGTAACAAAATGAAAACAAATCAGCGAACGAAGAAATGAACGCTGGAATGAGCACACAGTACTTCACTGGTCGAGAATAAAGGCACAAGGTTACCCTCCAAAACAGTTGCAGGGTTACTGAACTGAAAATATAATTCTATGTTAACTTACTAAGAAAGCTAACTACGAACTCTTGGCAGTGTGTGTCAGTTCAACTCGACGCCACCCCCTGTGGCTCAATACGTTAACTCACTACTTTCCTTCTAACGTGGTAAAAAAGGTTGTTGTTATTCATCGTGGTGAAGCACAATGATAATAAGTATTCTCGTTTGTCTCACGATGTCGAAACAAGAAGAAAACTGTGTTGCACAAAGTTTGTTCGATAAGAAACCTTGTGGATATTCATTATTGCGCGAAAAGGTACTTAAAATCTATACGTTTCGAGGCTGCTGCCTCTTCATCAGTGGATAAAAAGCAACTGTGAACTGTGTGCGTGATATAACGTTCTCACGATGTGGTCACTTGTGATGTACATCGTGACGTTTCGACTGCATACTGCTGGTCTTCATCAGGCGATGAGGTCGACTGGTTATGCGTCATGGTTAGATTGCTACATTCTTTTCTAGTCCACCTACCCACAGGCGAGAGAGCAATATTCTTCTTCGTCTCCAAAATAGGACGTTACTGCTGTAACCTATTGAAAAAGTTCACTAGTTTTTCCTTTTCATTTTACTTTATCGGTGAGAGGCACACCTGGCACTGTTTTCAAATGACGAGTGGGCTGCCCTTAAGATCGATGTGTCTGGATTAGGCCCTATGTTGTGTTCTGGGGAAAGACACTTAACTTTCACACTGCCATTCTCTTCCCGGTGTATAAATGTGTATCGACGTCTTTAAGACTGGGCTAACACTGCAATGGATTAGCATCCCATCTATGAAGGAGTAGCAATACTGATTGTCACCTGACGCTATGGATCGAAGATAAGTATTGGCTGACGCCTCACCGGCTAGCCTTGACTACAGACTTCATCTTTGACTGATTTTTCCTTTACAGAATCCTGGCCAATTACATGGTGTGGCACCTTATCAAGCCACTGATAGGAGAGCTGTCCAAACCGTTCCGTGATGCATCACTGGAATTGTTGAAAGTGGAGAAGGGGGTGGAAGCTGGAGCCCCGCCCTGGAAAAGTTGCGTCACTAAAACTAACTCAGTCATGGGATTTGCCACAGGCTACCTGTACATAAAGGAACGAGCTGGGAAAAACGCTAAACAACAGGTCAGAACGGCGGAGAAAATACTAAACACATTTAGTCATAAACTTGAAATACGTTTATTGTTTCCTACCCGGCGAAAAAGACGTTCAACGCCTTTCCACGTTAAAAATGTATACGTATGGGGAATCCAAAGGTTAACAGGTTGTAATACGCCGATGATCGAGCAAGTACATGACTGACAATCCCGGGCTGACAATGTTTGTACATTTTGTTCTTTTACCAGGCAGAGGAAATGATAGCTGGGATCAAGGATGCATTTAAAACCAACCTACCCCAAGTGAAGTGGATGGACGAAGAAACGAAAACCAAGGCATTGAACAAGGTACAACTCTCTCTTTCTTTTTCTCCATGGAGTTCACAAATGGTGCAAGAGCTAAATACGCATTATAACCATACGCGCGACATCTTATCGAATAAATTTATTCTATGTGAAGTATATATGAAATAATTCATATTTGAACTGTGGTTGTAGATGAAAAAGAAGAGTGATTATCATAGTAAATTTTCCAATTTAAGCAATTGGAAAGAAGAAGCCTGAAAAAAATGAGGGCTTCAACGGGATTCGAACCCGTGACCTCCGCGATACTGGTGCGATGCTCTACCAACTGAGCTATGAAGCCACACATTGTGAGCGAGGTCAATTTATTGAGTTCATATCTTCCCGTGCAGTGAAATGATGTGAAGTATATATGAAATAATTCATATTTGTATTGCGGTTGTAGTTACATATAATTGAAAGTGAAGAGTGATCATCGCAGTAAATTTCCAATTTAAGCAATTGGAAAGAAGCAGCCTGAAAAAATCAAGGCTTCATGGTTCTAATGACGTTATGGCCCCTTTTCACCGTTTTTCTTTAGATTACGGCAACCTTTGACATGATTGGTTATCCAAAGTGGATAGAAGATCCAGAACAGCTGGATAAATATTATGAAAATGTAAGTGGGGAGAGGAAAGTGGGCCTGTCCAGAAGTTGGAACAAAGGAAGGTTAAGCACATAATTTTACTCTTACTTTAAAGAAACTAGTAAGACAGTTTAGCTATGTAGTGATTAAAAAACAACAAATTTATACCCATGTTAAATTCGTGGAATTTTAATTAGGTGAAATGTCATTTGACGACAAGGAACATATCAGTTTGATATGAAATAGAAATCATCGTAGAACATATCATTTTGATACAATCTCGCTTTTAGATTCCCGGGGAAGAAACATATTCAAAGCAATTAGCTCTAAGAAGATCTTTCTAAGTGCCAAGAGAGAATACTCATGAAAACAGACAATGAGAAAATGAAGTGAATTTATAGCTTCGAACAGCGTGTTTACAAATTTCTGCTTTACGCTTGCTTACACTTTACATTTCGTTGTGTTGTTTCTTTGGCATGTTTGACAGCTTACAATCGGTCCTGAAAATAGTTTTGAGAATTACCTGGAAGCCAGACGATTTTTCCACAACAAGTCTATGAACAGACGAGGAAAGCCAGTGGACAGACAAGAGTGAGTGGAATATTTATCATCACCATTATCAATTCTTGCTGCATTCTTTCAACGAGATGAAAAACTTAGATTCGTCTGGAAGTCATCTTTCTTGTATAAAATTTACTTAAATAAGTAAAAAAAATTAGGGGAAATTTTATCATCTATAGAGATTAAAACTCATGCAGTAAGGCGCACTCTCGATTTCTTTTTTTTTTTATAAATTAAACTCATACATTTTACAAGTTAAGATCTGTTCCCAATACATTTTTCTTAATTTAGTGTTGTTCTTTTATCAGATGGCACATGACTCCAGCCGATGTTAACGCCTACTACAACTCTCCTAACAACTACATAGGTTCGTCGTTCTCAAATTCATCTTCACTTGAACTTTAATTTTTAGTTTAGCGGCCGCTAAGGTTAAGTCATTTCCTAAATTTACTTTTTCAATTGTATGTTTAAACAGCTTTCCCATCGGGAATTTTACAGCGACCGTTCTTCGATCCAGAATTTCCACAGTAAGTCAATTAAAAATATATTTACTTAAAGGTGTAACTTTAACTTAGTATCTCCTTTCTAAATCTGGAATAGATATACTACAAAGCAGTCTTTCTTTGAACACAATCTAAACCAAGAAAGCTCTGAAGCCTTTGGCATGCGTGATAGGTCGATAATGTAACCAAGGCATCCATAGCTTTCTTCAAGGGCATCAAAATACACTGAAGAGTGGTCACAATAAAACAATAATACAAACAAGGAAATGAAGATGGCGACTGGTACATGTATCCATAGTAATTCGTAGCGCATAGAAAGCTTAAAAAAAACTCATTAATAAAAACGTACAGAAATGTTTTTAAAGCTTCGAACCTGGCACAAAAAGCCGTTAATACAGTGAACAATATTGCCAAAATATGGCTTTCTTTGTGCCTAAGAGCTGTGATGGGTTCGCAAGGTATCGTGGTAAAATGTAAAGCCATACACCGTCTTTTTTCCTATGGAGGCATGGGAAGGGTTTCTGCCTGACAGCTACCAGTTTTCTGTCGATCGATAGATTTCATGATCTTTTTTTTTGATCTTTGAAACTCTTTTTTTGATCTTTGAAACTCTGTTTATATGCGTTACGAAAAGGTTATAAATTGCATTTTCAGGTCGGTGAATTATGGAGCAGTTGGTGTGGTAATGGGACATGAGTTAACTCATGGATTTGACGATCGAGGTAAGTTTTTAAGCATAGAAAGCATCAGGCAATACTGGCGGAAAACACCTTCAGTTTACAGTTTACCTTGAGTTGGTTCTTTTGATTGTATAGTCTTTGGAGAACTACAACAGACTAAGCGGAAGCAGAGATAAGTGCAACATTGCTGAAATACTAAACTGCAAATAGATTATATTTGGTATGCCGGAAGAGATCGCTGATGTCACTTATGAGAAATTATCCAAGTTTCTGTTTCTGATCAATGATATAAAGACGTACACATTTTATAAACTCTCCTCGCATGTGGACTTTTTTTGCAGGTCGCTTGTTTGACGAGCATGGTAACCTGGCCAGTTGGTGGAACAACCAATCAGTGAGAGCTTTTCAAGAACACGCTTCATGTATGGTGAATCAATATGCCAACTTCAGTGTGGCCGGAATGAACGTAAGTTCTCGACAAGCTATATTGAATAAACACTTTTTTTCAATTGAAATAAAACCCTAAGATTGATTTCCGAGGCACTCCTTTGTTTCTTCACATCGTAGGTCAATGGAAAACAAACACTTGGGGAGAATATAGCAGACAACGGGGGACTTAAGCTCGCCTACGCCGTAAGTTTAAGTCGCTTTTTTTTTATTGTAAGATCAAGTCAATAGCCAATACATGACAAAAAATAATAATCTTCGTTTATTATGACTTTCTGTTTTCTGATTAAAATTATCTACCTGCCAACCATTCTCAGTCAATCAACCTTCAACCTTTTCCTTCTGTCACCAATGATCACGAGGTTTTACTACAAATTCTCATCGTCTCATAGCACATTGCGCTTTGTGATTAGCAAAATAAGATTACTTTAGTAATGATTTTATGAAAATCATTAGAGAATACTGGCTTCTCTTAATATAAATAGGCTGTCTTCTGTTCACACTCAACAGGCATACCAGACCTGGGTCGCGAAGAACAACAGAGAATTAAAACTACCAGGCTTGGATTTCACTCCAGAGCAACTGTTCTTTCTTGGATTTGCGCAGGTGAATTAATTTTCATTTAATAATAGCGTTGTAGGTTTCAACCAGACGACACTGAGTTATTTGACTTTGCACGTACCTCGTACAATCATTGCTGTTGTAATCAGTGATGATTGATTCTCAAGGGTTAAACTTATCCCTCCAGACACACATATCGCTCAGGAGAGGTGGTAATTTTAAACTGAGATAAACCTTTATATTGTAAGATATAAGAAGAGAATGTAGCCGTCAGATGCTCAGATGAATTTAGATAAAAATATGGAGCTCTTACATTTCTCGTTTAAGATCAACACATCATTTAGCGTTTGCTTTTAGAACCTTTTAAATAAATAAATTATAGAAAGCCTTGCCCGTGGCTGGTTCTCAATTGGAACGTCTATCCTGGTCGAATTGGAATTTGTAGATGTTGGTTTTCTCTACCATATTTTGTTGGACATTTGCTTCACTCAGATTGTTTTCTTTTTTTATAACCTTGGCCTTCTTTACTCTAGGTTTGGTGTTCAGCAACTTCTGACGAACGCGCCCAGCATGCTTTGCTGACCGACGTTCACAGCCCTGAGAAAGTTAGGTCAGTAGATCAGCTGACTAAGGGAGAGTCATATTTGAGTTGGTCAATCTAAAGTTCAACTAATTAAACGCTTCACATCAAATGTAAATAATTGATTATAAGAAAGGGAACAGATCTTAACTTGTAAAATGTATGAGTTTAATTTATAAAAAAAAAAGAAATCGAGAGTGCGCCTTACTGCATGAGTTTTAATCTCTATAGATGATAAAATTTCCCCTAATTTTTTTTACTTATTTAAGTAAATTTTATACAAGAAAGATGACTTCCAGACGAATCTAAGTTTTTCATCTCGTTGAAAGAATGCAGCAAGAATTGATAATGGTGATGATAAATATTCCACTCACTCTTGTCTGTCCACTGGCTTTCCTCGTCTGTTCATAGACTTGTTGTGGAAAAATCGTCTGGCTTCCAGGTAATTCTCAAAACTATTTTCAGGACCGATTGTAAGCTGTCAAACATGCCAAAGAAACAACACAACGAAATGTAAAGTGTAAGCAAGCGTAAAGCAGAAATTTGTAAACACGCTGTTCGAAGCTATAAATTCACTTCATTTTCTCATTGTCTGTTTTC
The DNA here is from genome assembly GCA_019787425.1 of Platygyra sinensis. Lineage (NCBI taxonomy): Eukaryota > Metazoa > Cnidaria > Anthozoa > Scleractinia > Merulinidae > Platygyra > Platygyra sinensis. The sequence goes on along the minus strand of JAHPZR010039198.1, from coordinate 7,894 downwards.
ATGAGTATTCTCTCTTGGCACTTAGAAAGATCTTCTTAGAGCTAATTGCTTTGAATATGTTTCTTCCCCGGGAATCTAAAAGCGAGATTGTATCAAAATGATATGTTCTACGATGATTTCTATTTCATATCAAACTGATATGTTCCTTGTCGTCAAATGACATTTCACCTAATTAAAATTCCACGAATTTAACATGGGTATAAATTTGTTGTTTTTTAATCACTACATAGCTAAACTGTCTTACTAGTTTCTTTAAAGTAAGAGTAAAATTATGTGCTTAACCTTCCTTTGTTCCAACTTCTGGACAGGCCCACTTTCCTCTCCCCACTTACATTTTCATAATATTTATCCAGCTGTTCTGGATCTTCTATCCACTTTGGATAACCAATCATGTCAAAGGTTGCCGTAATCTAAAGAAAAACGGTGAAAAGGGGCCATAACGTCATTAGAACCATGAAGCCTTGATTTTTTCAGGCTGCTTCTTTCCAATTGCTTAAATTGGAAATTTACTGCGATGATCACTCTTCACTTTCAATTATATGTAACTACAACCGCAATACAAATATGAATTATTTCATATATACTTCACATCATTTCACTGCACGGGAAGATATGAACTCAATAAATTGACCTCGCTCACAATGTGTGGCTTCATAGCTCAGTTGGTAGAGCATCGCACCAGTATCGCGGAGGTCACGGGTTCGAATCCCGTTGAAGCCCTCATTTTTTCAGGCTTCTTCTTTCCAATTGCTTAAATTGGAAAATTTACTATGATAATCACTCTCTTTTTCATCTACAACCACAGTTCAAATATGAATTATTTCATATATACTTCACATAGAATAAATTTATTCGATAAGATGTCGCGCGTATGGTTATAATGCGTATTTAGCTCTTGCACCATTGTGAACTCCATGGAGAAAAAGAAAGAGAGAGTTGTACCTTGTTCAATGCCTTGGTTTTCGTTTCTTCGTCCATCCACTTCACTTGGGGTAGGTTGGTTTTAAATGCATCCTTGATCCCAGCTATCATTTCCTCTGCCTGGTAAAAGAACAAAATGTACAAACATTGTCAGCCCGGGATTGTCAGTCATGTACTTGCTCGATCATCGGCGTATTACAACCTGTTAACCTTTGGATTCCCCATACGTATACATTTTTAACGTGGAAAGGCGTTGAACGTCTTTTTCGCCGGGTAGGAAACAATAAACGTATTTCAAGTTATGACTAAATGTGTTTAGTATTTTCTCCGCCGTTCTGACCTGTTGTTTAGCGTTTTTCCCAGCTCGTTCCTTATGTACAGGTAGCCTGTGGCAAATCCCATGACTGAGTTAGTTTTAGTGACGCAACTTTTCCAGGGCGGGGCTCCAGCTTCCACCCCCTTCTCCACTTTCAACAATTCCAGTGATGCATCACGGAACGGTTTGGACAGCTCTCCTATCAGTGGCTTGATAAGGTGCCACACCATGTAATTGGCCAGGATTCTGTAAAGGAAAAATCAGTCAAAGATGAAGTCTGTAGTCAAGGCTAGCCGGTGAGGCGTCAGCCAATACTTATCTTCGATCCATAGCGTCAGGTGACAATCAGTATTGCTACTCCTTCATAGATGGGATGCTAATCCATTGCAGTGTTAGCCCAGTCTTAAAGACGTCGATACACATTTATACACCGGGAAGAGAATGGCAGTGTGAAAGTTAAGTGTCTTTCCCCAGAACACAACATAGGGCCTAATCCAGACACATCGATCTTAAGGGCAGCCCACTCGTCATTTGAAAACAGTGCCAGGTGTGCCTCTCACCGATAAAGTAAAATGAAAAGGAAAAACTAGTGAACTTTTTCAATAGGTTACAGCAGTAACGTCCTATTTTGGAGACGAAGAAGAATATTGCTCTCTCGCCTGTGGGTAGGTGGACTAGAAAAGAAATGTAGCAATCTAACCATGACGCATAACCAGTCGACCTCATCGCCTGATGAAGACCAGCAGTATGCAGTCGAAACGTCACGATGTACATCACAAGTGACCACATCGTGAGAACGTTATATCACGCACACAGTTCACAGTTGCTTTTTATCCACTGATGAAGAGGCAGCAGCCTCGAAACGTATAGATTTTAAGTACCTTTTCGCGCAATAATGAATATCCACAAGGTTTCTTATCGAACAAACTTTGTGCAACACAGTTTTCTTCTTGTTTCGACATCGTGAGACAAACGAGAATACTTATTATCATTGTGCTTCACCACGATGAATAACAACAACCTTTTTTACCACGTTAGAAGGAAAGTAGTGAGTTAACGTATTGAGCCACAGGGGGTGGCGTCGAGTTGAACTGACACACACTGCCAAGAGTTCGTAGTTAGCTTTCTTAGTAAGTTAACATAGAATTATATTTTCAGTTCAGTAACCCTGCAACTGTTTTGGAGGGTAACCTTGTGCCTTTATTCTCGACCAGTGAAGTACTGTGTGCTCATTCCAGCGTTCATTTCTTCGTTCGCTGATTTGTTTTCATTTTGTTACCGACTCGGTTAGGCTTTCTACGATAGTTACCTTCGATCTGTTCTGATGACAAGATTGGACATGTTTTTCAAGTACTCCGGTGTATAAACCACCAACGACTCCTGATGTGTGACTGGACTGCTAAACATCGCATTCATGTAATCCAACCATGAAATCTATAAAGCGGAAATAAAACAGTAAAATGAGGTCAAATCCACCCAAATAAATGCCCAGTGTTCTTTTTCACACAAAGCCTAACTGAGAATGCCTAACCGGCTACAGTATGTATAGCAGCGAATGGCGTGCCCATACGATTTATCCAGAGCCTTGTTCGTTTCTAGCTTTCTACTTTGGAAAAGATATATGGCTTGATCAAATTCGTGAAAAAATATCTTAATTTAAGCTAATATCTCCCAAGAGTACGTAAAGAAATGGATCTAGCGTGGTTTTCCTTGTTCCAGCCATTCGGTTAGTGGAAGAGCAGCGCACAAAAAGCGAGAGAACATATAGGATAGGATAGCAACGCGGAAAAACGCCTTACACCCAACCCTGCTTTCTCTCACCGCTTCTCGACCTTTCCTCTTTCATCTCAAGTAATTGTCATGAACGCCTGGAACCGATTAAGAGCAGTTAGGAGTATATGTTTTGAAATCTCAGGACAGTTGGCAAAAAACACTTCTTCTTACCGCAGGTGCCAGTTGTTGAAGTTCTGCGACTGTCATCTTGTGATAAATCTTTTCCATGTCTCTAAGCCGTTCTTTCGGTTCATAGATCTCGGCAAGTTTCTTCTCAAGCTCAAACACTTCCTCCATCTGATGTCGTGTGCTATTCGCCTCACCACCTAAGAGTGTACCTACCTTTACCATAAACTCTTTGTATGCTTGCAGGACCTACAAAATAAATCCGGCAGTTTAAGACTACCATTATCCAGCGAAAGCGTTTGGAATAAACAATGGCTACCTTGCTAAACTCACGTTATTACTCGTGGTTGACTCGGTAGAACAATTGTTTACTCATCCATCTAAATGATCTGGCAAGTCGAGAACGAATCCGAGTTTTTCAACAGGATGAAAGCCCGAGTTACAGTTATTCTTTCCTTATACACTTACCGAAATATCGTATCAATGTTTTCTTTGTGGACTAAAGTCGTTACAGTGTCCCCTACCTAGAGTTCAAACTAAAACCATACAGCAGGAGCCAAGCGGTAAAACTCCTTTAATTAAATTTTCATTAGGGTTTGTTTTCTATGCCCAAATGTGTTGCAAGAGTTCTATAGAACCTGGTTCTCACAAATGCCAGCCAACAGCGTTGCCATACCTCTAAGTAATTGCCCTTTTTTGAGCTGAAAACTTTTCAAAAGTTTTTATTTTATTTTAAATTTTTTATTTTAAATAACAAGAGTGGTTAAAGAATTTTCTGTACTCTGCAGTCATCTACTGCGAACGTGTCAAGTGACGGAATAACCACGTGTCTGGTTGTTTCATGTTACATGCATAGCATGCAAAAGAGAAGAGAGTGGGTAAACCACTTATTTCAAGATGATATTTACCTTGTCTGATTCATTTCTAAAGTAATAATCTCTGTCTGAAAGTGTAATACCCGCTTGCTGGACCTGAAAAGAAAGGTTTCCTTAAAAATAATCTTTCATTCTCCTTCACCCTTCTCTACCCTCGATGTGGTTCAACGAGTTGAGTGAGGCGGAGCGGACAGGACATGTACTAGGCAACTCTCGACCATACGATCGCAACCTTTCAACGCAACATATCGCAAAATTGTTGGGCGCAACATGTTGTGACGGGTTGCGACATGCTATGTGTTGTTGGCTCAAGTTTGAAAATGGTCACATTTGAGCCAACAACACACAATTGTCATAACACGTCGCAACTGGGTGGCCAAACGCTCGCAACATGTTGCGCCCAACAATGTTGCGATATGTTTGGATTCGCTCCGACGAAGGGCTAGCGCTCGAAACGTCAGCTTTCGAATCTCTTTACGGTGGCTAATTCACATTATCAACTCAGTTGATAAAACCAAATTATAATGTTGCGATACGTTGCGCTGAAATGTATCGTTTAGTCGGGGCTTAACCCCTGTCAGGAGTGAGTTATCTACATGCCATCTAGCAGTTCTGCTAATTCTTGTTTCATCCTTATTGTTAGCGCTGACCTCTACAAGCAGCCTTATCGACTTAGTTCTTCTCAACCTATCTTCATACAGTATTTGATGTAAACCTGCTGTTGATGGTCGACCAGGGCCTGCGTCTGAACGTTTCAACATTAGCTTTAGTAGCGAAGCGCAAAATTGCTCTTTTCTTCAAAGTCTTTTGCTCCGCTCTATCATGTAAGCTTGAGGGATAAAAGTCCCCGACAGATCTTCCAAAGGAGAGCTAGCCCCTATTTAAAATAAACGTTTCATTATTCAGCCCCGAATTTAAAGATTGTGATTTAAGGTCAGAGTCAAAGCTATTCAGTGGTAGAGTACATACATGCTCTCTTGCCAGCACTAAACCATACCCACCTGTATGATATTGTGACTTGAGTTCCGATCATCCGCCGATACAAACATATAAAACAAAGGCATGCTCTTCAGTTTGTGAATTCTACTGAGGGCTAGTTCAAAATTCCATGACTCTGGAGACCAGGGCCCTACATCGGAAGCGTTGGTTATTGTCCAAGATCCCACATAGTGAATAAGTTTATTGAGAGGCTCTGCACCACGATTTTCGACCACCGTTTTATTCATGCAAGCTGAGAAATAATTCTTTACTTTACTGAAAATCGTAGCAGTTTCATTAACACTAAAGTGTGCCTTTTGAAGAATCTTCTTCAGGATAATCAGGTTGTTGTCGGAAACCTGATGAAAAGCGGTCCATTTTGAATGACCGGGTGGGATAAAAATGCTCTTAAACCAGTTCCCGCAAGCGTAATTGTAAAAGTCATCGCACGGGTCCACTGCTTTGTCCACGTGATTCAAAATACCGTATGTTGCAGCCACACATCCCGGTGTCTCGCAGATATCTGGACCGTATCCACTGCCACCGAATATAACCGCTACATGATATTGTTTATATATCAGAACAAAAGCTAAAGACATGGTAATAATGATGAAAATTATAAGTGCAAGTGCAAGAACTCGCTCCAGAGACGTCCAATAAGTTCGATGTTTTCGCTTCGCTGTAGCATAGTCTCTTTCGAGCTGAGCTAACCATTCATCATCACTTTCATCGCTTGCTGTGTGTAAAGCTTTTTTCAGTTCTCCGGCGTGGTTGTTTGGCTCGCCGTACTCAAATTGGCGAAGCTTAGACCATCTTATGTCAGTCGACCAAGTAGAAACCATGTTCCTGTTACTGTTAATACTCCACCAGTGATAATGGAGATTTTAACAGTTTAACGTTATCCAAACTCTATTGTAGTTCAACTAGGCCTCCAGACTTAATCCCTGAATCGATGAACAAGCAAAATTTATCTTTCAGAAAACAACAAACTCGGCTTGTGGGTGACGCAACTTTGGTCACACGGGAAAATGATTAGATCAGTTTCCTCGAAAGCGGCAGCTTTCCATAGCAAAGCACTTCCCCCAGTTGCTATAGTTTAAAGCTTTGTGTGTTGATCAGGGAAGTTCAGACATTTTCCTTTCATCTACTCTTTGTAGATTATTGTAGAAGGTGCTTAACGGTGATTGGTCGAGGCAGTCAAACATAAAGACGTCTTGAGGTGACGGTTGCAGAGGTACCAGCACAATGGCAGGTCTTCTATTGAGAGAAGGATCACCGAAAAAAACCTCAAAAATATAATTGTATGGGCCATAAAATCTAACCAAGGCTACCCTTGAAAACGTTTACTGGCAATCCTAAACAGATTAATTGAAATGGAGATTGAAATGAGTGTCTTCGGCAGTAATTGTGGCTGAGGTTATGACTGGTAACAACTAAACTTTGAACTGACCATGGATTTGTAAACAATGTGTTTGATGTGAACTAGTATATATGAAATAATTCATATTTGAACTGCGATTGCAGATGAAAGTTAAGATGATCATCGCAGTAATTGTTCCAATTTTTAAGCAAATGGAAAGAAGAAGTCAGAAAAAATCAAGGTGTCTTCTTCCATTTGTTTAAAAATTGCCGAAAAAAAAATTAAGGCTTTGCATGGTGACGTGGGTGTGGATCACACCGTTCTCTTATTTCGGAATTTGATTGAGGTGTATACTGTTTTTATTGAGTGTTTCTGTACCTTCTCCTTCATGGACCTCTCCCTGATATTAGACTATACGACGAATTATTCAGTTACAACCGACACATACAGCACAATATTTGCTAGCCAATTTTCAGTTTGAAGAGCAAATATAATCGGGGGCGGGCGATGCAGCCGATCAAAGACACGTGAATCACACAGCAGCCTCACACTCCAGCACCCAATCCAATCTACGCTCTGAGTAAATTCTAGCTAGAATAAATGTTCAACACATGTTGACTCAATTGTCAGAGACCCCTACCCTCGTAATGAATCAATTACGGCACCCATTGTTTTGAAATATGGCCACTCAGAGGCCGTGTTTTGATGATACTTAGCCAGACATGGCCGGGATGTATGGCTGAAACTGATTTAATAGGTATAGGTAAATGCCTGATGCGACCTAATTGGTCACTCTATACACTTGGTCTCGCAGTTTTCCAGTGGAGTATCATTTAATCCCGAGTGCGTCTCGCCAAAACACGATGCACGACCTCGACTAAACGGGACAAATTCACAACATCAAATGGGACCATTTTGAAATCATCGTACGGAAGTCCGACTTACAGAGTAAAATTAAGGAAATTCTTTTGATCAGGAGTTGAAACCCTCATTAATGAAAATGTCGGTAGCGAGAAGCTATTTCTTTATTAATTTCTCCCCGGTAGTATCCACCATTGTAGTATCAATTTCGTATTGTTTTTTATCTCGTCACCAGTTCTCCTCTGTATTTTGTATTTTCAAATGTTTGTAACAGTATACCGTTCACTTCTGAAGATGCATGTTGTAGATCCAAAAAGTTAAGCAAATACAATATAAATTTTTATTAGACCATGCGTTGTCTATGGAATAATGTTTGCCAACCTGCCGTTTGTCTTTGCATTCCAGGTCTCCTTGGCTAAAGTGGAAATGGCCGAAGAAAGAATTTTTTCGATAACTGCAGGAAATTCACGTGCGCTATTTGTAAATTTTATGTCAATAGGTCGGACAGAACACATGCAGTTGAAATTCATGCGACGCGGACAGCGAGCGAAGACCGTGCGCACACGTCGGACAACTTTCAGCTATGCTGCTAAAACAAACAAAAATTGATGTCTAGGTTTTTAAGGCGTCGGTCCTGTTATTGACAATGAAATTCGTCATAACATTGTAAAAGTAGTCTGCAGA
>JAHPZR010039197.1:22500-25214 GCA_019787425.1 Platygyra sinensis | reverse complement strand
TACTTGGTGTTTTTAGGTACGGTTTCAGACAATAACAAAATTTCTTCCTTTTCAGTTTTCGGCGGACGAAAACGAACTGTTGCCATACTGGCGATTTGGCAGTGACTGAAAATTTAGAATATTTCTATTATTGTCTCATGCACTGTCTCCTGTGGGACGTACAGCATTTTGGCACCCATGTCACAAAACAATACTTTGCATTCAATTTATTGTTTTCCTTTCGCAAGTAGGTGAAAATATTTGCGTCCGATGTGTATGGCATTCTGGCATGCATGTCCAATGAACGAATCCCATAACAATACTTTGCATTCAATTTAATGTATTCATTTCCCAAGTAGGATAAAATATTCGCGTGAGATCTGTATGAACGTTTACAATGGCTCGCCTATCGGCTCGCCATTGTAAACGCCCATACAGATCTCCCGCTCATATTTTATCTAACTACTTATTGTATAGTAGTGTTTTCTTTGTTATTTAGTCCATCTACAGACAATACTTGTATTTGTAAAATGTCTTCAGATCTCACCGCCTCGATTAGTTTATAAGCTATTTGCGGGGGAAACTAATGTAATTTCTTGTATTTCTAATTTTAATAAAATTTTGTTGTTGTTGTTGTTGTAGACAAATTTCAACCACCTGGCGAACATATCATATTTTAATCAAACGGTTTTTTACCTGGTTAAGTAAACCACTTTTAAACATGTATAGCATGTTAGTGTCAAATAGGGTTTTAAATGTCTTTTTCTTTATCTTGTAGGTGGCGCTATTCCAATTATGTTTGTTCTGGCAGCTGAATATGTTAGTCCCAATCTCCGCGCGATTATGATATTAATTCTCTGGACTTCCTCTACCCTGGCTTTGGTGACATTAGCTGGAATCGCGTACATAATTCAAATCGTGAATCACTCATGCTGACCATGACGTTTCCGTTGTTACTTGCCATTCTGTTATGGAGGTTAGTCGTCTTTCAAAGGTTGAGAATTTCGAAGATTCTCCTTGACATTCTTCATCTTTGGTGTGTCACGCTTTTTTTCCTTGCTACGTCCGCATCAAGAGATTAGCGTGACGGGTTGCTTTGTGACGAGCTTTTGGCAATGGCATAGAGACTCGAACCCAGAACGTTCGATCCGTAGCTATTCAAGCATACCAATCAGTAGGCAACTGCACCTCCACTGGCTGGCTTTAAGAACCTTGCTTAACTTCAATAATTATATTTCCCCTTACTCAGGATTGTGGCCGGAGTCTCCCCGCTGGGGCCTTTCTTAATTCATCCACCAAAGATGGAACGAATGAAGCTCAAGGCCTGTTGGACCGATTGCGTGAACGAAGAGCAACGACAAACTTCAAGGTACCGAAATTGTTTGACCATGTGGGGGCATTTTCGTTTCCCTGCAGAGGCAAAAACAAGAGGTAGATGCTTCACTTTTCTTCGTGGGAAAAAAACAGCGGAAGTATAACCATTGTTTTGGGACTAGCATGGTAAGTTGGCAAACAGGTATTCGCACTATGTGCATATATACGTATGTTAACAGCACAGTCGAGCGCACAATCTTCATGTCATTTCATTTTGATGTTGGAATGAGCCAAGTTTGGTATATCAAAATTCTAACTTGGCCTCAAGGCTAAGAAGAATAAAACAAAAGAAATTCGTTATTAAATTGTCATTCGCGAGGCGATTTCTTTTGTTTTATTTCCCTAAGCCTCGGAGCTGAGCTAGAATTTTAATATATCAGAACTGGCCTGTTGTCGACAGTTCGGCAGTAGCTAATTCGGGGTTTCAAGAATTAGTGCATTCAGCATGGGTTTTTATCCCTAATTTATTCTCCTCTTTTGTTACCTAAAATAGAAAACAAGAATTAGTGCATTCAGCATGCTTTTTTATCCCTAATTTGATTGTTCAAACGTGGGTAAAGTTTAACCTTTTGGGTAAAGATTTTTGGTCCGTATTGTTTTTAACGAGCCGGTCCGTAATGTTTTCGATGAGTGTTTTCGTAAAACTCCAATTTGGCTAATATCAAACATGATCGAGTGTTAAGACGCGGAATTTTAATTTAAGTCATGGTACTAACATGGTATGATGATGACAATATTAATGACGGTAGCGATGACGATGAAAATGATGATGATGACGGTGACAACGAAGATAATGATGATGTATGGTCATGATGATGATGATGATGATAATGTTGATGACGATGATGATGATGACGATGGTGATGATCAACGATGACAATGACGATGATGATGTTTTTGATCATGATAATGATGGTGACGATTGTGAAGTTGATGAACATGATAATGATGATGATGGACGATGATGATTAACATAATTATGGTAACGACTTGCGATCTTTACATACAACTGTGATGATACATGATGAGATGACAACGACAATAACGGTGACGACTACTGTACTTAAGGACGTTCGCGCCCCAAAATGTTCCCACGTACAGGTTTTTTAAACTTTCCATGAAGAAATCTAATTTTGCCAAAAAGGTAAAAAATGGGGGATCGCCGGCATAGTTTTGGAGAGAGCATACCCGGAAGAACACCCTAAATCTGAAAAACTGAGCTTCTATAGCGAATATTGCCAGTGTCTGTAAGCCCTAAAATATTGCAATTAGATCTTTGAAGTGAAACGTTCTCTACCAAACTTTGTTTAAGTAGACCTATTAAGTGAATTTAGTTAACTGTTGAGGTTCCTTAAAGAACA
>JAHPZR010039197.1:0-17500 GCA_019787425.1 Platygyra sinensis | reverse complement strand
AGAGAATTTAACGTAGAACGAGTCGCTAGAGACAGATCTTGTTCTGTAGTTATGAATATGACTTGTTTTAACGAATTGGTTGAGTATACTAGCTGGTGCTGTCTGTCTGTTGATATCATACAATAAATAGCTACAATCTCTGAAAAATAGGCTAGGTAGGGGAAGGCAATTCGATTTGAGAAAGAACGGTACGGTGTGTTCCTTAGACTTACTGAAGTAAATAAGACGTAAGGCCCGTTTTTGTAGAATTACGATCTTTCTTTGAAAATTTGTCTTCTCAAAATGACTGCAAAGGGCAATCGATAAACAAGAAAAACGTACCTAAATTGATTTAGTTAAACTGGTTTAGTAGCTGTGAAAGGGGTATTACCTCTTTTTAAACAACATTCTCGCGCATGAGCCTCCATTACAAGCTAATGTTGCTCCAATATCAAGAATGCTACTGTGTCTTATTGTTTAAATTTTGTATTTTTGTTTTATTAATTTTGTATTCAAAATGTGCCAATCAATAACAATCCATCGCTCTTCACTTACAAACACGTTACCTAGAAACACCTCGAATAAATGCTTAAGGCGCTCATACACAGTGCAATTCCATTTAGAAGAACGGGCGTTTAGTATTGAACGCCACGCGTTTGAAAGAGAAAATACGATATTTGCAAACTTTTAAAGCAAAACCCGTTGCCTTACTTTTCTGTACTATATAACAGTTTAAACAAACTAAGTTAATTCAATGTAATCAGATATTCTTGTACTGTGATCATATATTTTTAGCCCTCCTGAGTTTTTCAATCCGTAATAGGTATAATTAACAACTATCCAACGCTAGCCACCGACACTGAGGTGAACAGTTGTTTTAATTTGGATTATTTCTTCAGTTGTCACGGATGCAAATCGAGACGACATTTTTTCCCGAGTTGCTCGGAGGTAAATAGCAAAGGACATTCGGAGTTTGACGAGCCAATCAGCGCGCGCCTTCAATGCTATCCACTGTTTTAGTATATACTAATATGTCACATACCTATGCCAAAGCCAGCTAATCCTCGTAGAATGTTAAAAACCACCCAATTTTGAAACGTAAAAGCGCTTGACAGTCCTCCCAAGAAAACAATAATAAGGGATGGAAACAGAGCTTTAAGCCTCCCAAAGGTATCTGCCACCAGGCCAAGGACCAAGGCCCCAAGTAAAGTGCAAAGGTATCGTACCAAGCCAAGAGCAAGTTCTTTATTGAATGAAGTATGTGTCTACAAACAGAAACAAACGGCGTTAGTTTCTAACGAAACTGTTTGCTCGCTTCGGCGGGTGAGGGCTAACCCTCGAAACACCAGCTTCCCAAACAGTTACGTCGGCGCTTAATCCCCCAGGGGGAGGGTACTCTCAGAAAAATCAATGGGGGCATGTGCACCGCTCCCTAAACACCCTTACCCTATTTAAGACCAACATCTGTGATTGCCTACCCTAGTTATGACCTGACCCCACATTTAATAAGCTATTGATATAAAACCTATCAAGACCATGTTTCAGACCTGTCTCATAATTGATTACCTAGTTCAGACCGATGTTAAAGGCATCGTGAAGGGCTTTTAAGGAATGGACAATGTCCAGCGTGCGTCCATCCAATTCGAGATGCACGCGGATAGTTCGGAGAGCACGAAGGTAGCGTAAGAGGTGCTCGAAGCGCAGCTGGGAGCATTTCTAGCTATCTAAGTGCTCTCCCAACTATCCGCGTGCATCCCGGAATTGAATGGACGCACGCTAGACATTGTCCATTACTTTTATAACATAGCGAGTCATTCTTCACGCTGAAAAGTCGAAGTTTCACCGACTATGACGTAATAATAATATAAGCCCGAACCATCCATTTCTTTTTCATAGATATTAGCCAATCAGAGCGCGCGCTAGCATGTAGCTATGCTATAATTGTTGATGGTCTTATCGCTAATGATGAAAGAGTTGCTTGTTCTAAATAACATACCGAATCCCAGGCGTCCTAAACTCACGATTCGAGGAAACGATCAAATATTAACGATTTATGTACGCGTATCAAGTGAGACGTGACTGCCTAAAGTGCACGCTGTTGTGTTACACATTGGGCCGCTGTAAAATTTGAACGCTCTGCAAAGTATTGTCGCAGCATTAAATAGACGAAGTATATAACCTCAAAAGCCCACAAAAACGATGAAATAGGCTAAATGGACAGGGAAAACCAGGCGAGGTAAGTATAGTATCAAAAATTAGTATATATAGTATTCAAAAAGGTAACATTTTATTTTATCGCGCGATTTAATGCTTTGTCTTAAATCCATACAATGTTTTGTAGAGCGCTCAGATTCTCAACGGCCATATGTGTAACACAACACCGCGCACTTTCGGCAGTCACGTCTCACTCGATACGCGTACATAAATCATTAATATTTGATTTTTTCCTTGAATTGTGAGTTTGGGACGCCTGTGACCGAATTAAGACAAGAGTGCAAAAACTACACCCTATTAGTAAAGACCAAAATGGCCAAAATCGATACCCAATTTATGGCCAAAAGGGCTAAAAAGTCATACCCCTTGGGATGTAAATACGTGAAGAAACAAAACGAAACAAAATGCGCCCGCGCTTGTTGATCGATGCGTGGTAATGAGTTATCTAGCCTGTTTGCATTCGTGTTACAATGTTTTCTTGATAAAATTTTATGCTCAAAGAAACAAATTTATTAAAGGCTGAGAATGAGACAAACATTTTAGAGTCTTTGTTTACCAATACATTTTCCTGTTTTGCCCTGGCATGCCTAAGACCTGAAAATGACATAGATTCATTTACATTTATTAAAATTTCCAACCGCAATGCTTTCGTCTTTTGTACTCTGTAACGCTATTTCTAATTGCATAGAAATTCGCCAAAGAGGAGAACTTTTCCCTGAAACTAACGTTTGTGGCCGGACCCTTTGTACATGTGCAAGCCCAAACTCTCCAACAGACACTGAAGATATTATTCAGAGAGACCCCCTGTTTCCATTTTTCTAATGAGTAAACAGGAAAGTGTTTGGCGGGAATCATTTAGTCTTTTTGGTACGTTGGATGGAAAATATCTCGACGCATTGTGGCTTAGACAGATCAGACTTGCCCACAGGTGAGAAGCGGAAGCCGAAATTCAGAACGAGGGAAATGTCTGCGAAGCTCTAAACCATGTATCTTTGAGAAAGTCTACGGCTTTGTTTATCCTTCAAATGAATTAAATTGTTTAGTTGGTTCAATTTGTTTGTTTATTCTTTCTCCTAATATTTTCGACAAATTTTACGTTTGAGATGCATTGCCTGTCTTCCTAAATAGAAATAGAAATAGAAAGCTATAGAACTCGACATTTCATTTCATTAAAATACAGCCGTCGACAGAACCGATCATTCATTCCACGAGTATTGTAGTCCAGTCCAGCATTCGATCATGTCAATTCTACACAGTGCCGAATTTGCATTTTTGCCGTCGATCTATCAGATGTCGGGCGTAATCGCTGAAAGCAATAAATCTACTGTACTGGTAGTTAATCGAAAATAAACCCACATGGATAAACAACAGAAGAGAGTGAAATCATGCGCGAGTTAACCTTATATTTGTTTGATCAGGCCAACAGGTTTTGAGACAAATAATTTTACCGGAAGTAAAGAAGTCGACGCAATAACTATTGTTACTGATCACCTCTAAATGAAATACAACTCTACTCTCTAAAAACCAAATTTATCTTCGAAAATTTACATTCAGAAATACTTTTCCTGTCATATTTAAAAGGGAACGTCACATAATTAAACTGGTAGCATCAAAGTAGATTGTAAACAAACTGAAACAAAGGCCATTAGAAGACTGAGAAGTGAACATACTCAAAATCCGTCATAAATATTATGCTCACTACCGAAAACAAAGCGAAAGATTCGATCAACAAAACGAGCTTGATTTAAAATAAAAGGTATAGGAAAAACACACTATTTTGTTCCCAAACGATGATCTTATATTTTACAATTTATTTCGCTACAAAGGCTTACCTTGCCCTCGGTTGAAATTCGTCTGGCAGTGATATTAGACGTCAAATCTCCAGAGTCGAAGGTTATAATACAGTTCACTACACAAAAAAAGCACGAAAACAAGCAAATAACTGTTAGAAGCAAATGTTAGAATTAATTCGATTTAAACTGTTTAACCATGTTTCTAGTGTACGAACCTAGCCTGCGAAATGGATCATGCATTGAATATTGAAGCCATCAAATGCGTTCTTTACGAATCAAAATCAAAATAATCAAATAGCAAGCTTTATGCTAGATTTCGGTACCAGAATACCATGTTACCCCCTTACGTTTATCAACGACAAACATGAACGATTCTAAAGGAAAACTGATCAAGAAGTCAAAAGCGCTTGTCAGTATTATTCAACTTTAAACTCACCAGTCTTGTTACAAACACCACTCGCTTCTTCTTCGATGAGAAATCCCACAATTACCATTTGATATGTAAGGGGAAACATTATTATAGCTAGGAGCGATGTGTTTCGGTATAAGATTGATTTCAGCCCCGTAAAAGTTGCGAAGAAGCTGTCGACTGGTGAAGGGCTGGCCATGTTGGTTGATTCAGTCACGCCACGAGCCTTCTTCATGTTTTCATAACAAAAATGTAACGCAACAATAAATCAATATACTGTGTGATAAAAACGGATAAAAAGAAAAGGCGTAAAGGGATGTGAGTTGCTATTCTTCGAAACCCCTTATGCATGAGTTTATTTGGACTGATCGTACAATAATTCCCGTGCGTGCCTTTCCCCCGATTTGCGTGAATAGCTCGTGATCTAATGATCGGGTAGCCGTGCCCGCGAGGGGCCGGGTTGTTCGCTGAAGCGCCCGCTGAAGCCGGTTAACGCCAGCCCGAGATATATGAAAAGAAAATAGGGGTATAATCTTTTCTTGTATAAAATTGTTTTTCACTGCTCATGTTTTGTATAGTTTGAGATTTATATTTAGACTCAAAACTGATACGGACCTCACCGCAGAGTTACAAAACTCAAATCAAAATTCTCGCTTATCCTGAATTATCTTAATCAGGCTTGGAAATAATACTGTGGCACGATTTTTCAAAATAGTGCTGAAAAAAAAACAGCTGAGCCGTTGAAAATTTCCGGACTTCATATAACCTGGTATTTGAGCTATTTCGTAGGGCATGACCCTTTCCAGGGGGGGGGGGGGGGGTACTCCCTTATATGGGCTATATAGGTATGTGCGGCCCCAAAGGGTATGGTTTTTCAGCCGTTTTAGTCATAAATAGGGTATCGATTTTGGCTGATTTTGGCCATTTTGGTCATAAATAGGGTATGGCTTTTGTACTCTAGCTTCAATATGGGTATGTTTTTAAGAAACCAAAAGAAAATTAACAAAAGCCCTTCACAAATTATGCTTACGGTAATTTAACTTTGGTCTGAGCTAGGGATCCAATTATAACGTACGTCTGAAACAGGATTTTGATGTAAGGTTCAGCTCATAAATAGGGTTTCGAATTTTTGGTCAGGTCATAAATAGGGTAGGGAATATCGCAGATTTTGGTCATAAATAGGGTAAGGGTTTTGGTAAGCGGGCCGCACACCCCCACCCCATTTTTCTGGGAGTACCCCCCCCCCCCCCCCGGGACCCTTTAAACCCTTTTAAACTTGGCCATTTTTCTGAATTAAGAGATATAAAGTTCAAAGCTCCGTGACTAAATCTGTGCGTTCCGTGACCGGATCCGACTAAACAGTTTTTGCTGTGCTTTGTTGGGACGCAGACCCACACATCCAATCATACATCTGGCATTTCGATGCCAATGAGTCCCCTAAATCATTGATAGAAACGAACCAAGTATCAGGGTTGGAGACGAACGTAGTTCAATCCCGTGAACAAAAGTGCAAAATTCGTGACGGCCCCAATAGACGTACTACGTGACAACTGTGGCGACCACATGCATCTATCTTGATCCGTTCAGCGACCACCAAAACCACCAGAGGACTCCCCGCTACGTAAACTTCGATAGCTACAAAATGCTGTGACAAGTGCAATAAAACGGCCGCAAATTATCTTCTCGTTCTAGTTAAGTATAAATACGCGACAGCCAAAATATTGAAATAATAATAAAAATACTAATAGTGGTAACATTTTTTTAATAATAATAATTTTCAAAAGCAAAACAACATTTTTCGTTTACAAAACATGTAGAGACATTCATATGCCAAATTAAAGTAACTTTATATTGTTTGCACTAATTTTGTTACTACATGTATTTACAAGAAGTCAAAACAGCTTCAAACAAGATGGAAGCACAGTATGAATAGAAATATAAATTTAAAATGTAAAAATCTTGGTTATAAAGTTTTTATCTAGATTTGAACTGGACTTTACAAACAGACTTGCTAATAAAAATGGAAATTACCTAATTTCAAATAGTTATTGATAATAACACCTGTTTGAAATAAACATGTGGCATCTGAATTGCTTTCATTACTAATTTACAAATGTTATCTAATTACGAGTATGAGTATTTTTTTATAATAATAATAATAATAATAATAATAATAATAATAATAATAATAATAATAATAAAAAATATATCTTATTAGACGTTTTGTTGTGTAGTATCGCTGAGTATTTTTATGAGTTGTGCCGTATTTTGACGAGCCCGTAGGGCGAGTCAAAATACAAACAACGAGTGGAAATTCTCAGCGATACTACACAACAAAACGTCTAGTAAGAGATTTATTATCCAACACGCCAAATTGGTATGTTTGTGCGAGCGAATTTCGTGGATATTTATTTACAGGGAATGCGTGACAGAAGTATGCGAGGCGGAACGGAATTGGCGCGAGAAATCCAGCTAAATGATTGGTCAACGGCAGGAACTCTGTCCTCTGGCCCGGGTTGTTCAAAGGATGGATAACGCTATCCACCGGTTAAATCACTATCCAGCGGATAGCGTGGTTTGTTTTGTTAACACTTATCCACTGGATAGCGATTTATCCGCTGGATAGCGTTATCCAACCTTTGAACAACCGGGGCGGAGTACAAATACCGCGTGATATTTGTACTCGTCTTAAGCGTTATTTGTACTCTGCGAAGTGCAGTTGGATAATAATAATAATAATAATAATAATAATAATAATAATAATAATAATAATAATAATAATAATAATAATAATAATAATTTTTAAAGAATGGGTGCGCAAAATTGATAAGCAGAAGAAATCGAATCTTCCCAATACCCCCATGCCGTGCATGTGATGGTCACGAATACGTGATAGCGTCGCCCCGTACGGGCACAACTACTGAAGAAAAACAAGAAAAACATCACTTTAAAGGAGCAGTGTCACGAGGATTTTGCCTGGGTTTAATTCTCAGCTAACATCATTACTTAGAGGCTTTAATCTGTAAAGCTACGACGAAGATATGAAATGAATTTTATCAGAGAGGGCTAACCATGATAAATTTCTTGAGGATTTTTGGAACACATAGTATCAAAACTCGAAAAAATCGGCCTATTTTTTCAAGTTTCAATCCAACTCAATCCTTGCCATCCGTAGCGACAGGAAACAGTTTCACCCCCGGAGCGGGGGGGGGGGGGGGGTACTCCCAGATATAGTAAGTAGGCTATATAGGTATGTTCCACGGAATAGGGTATGGTTTTTGAGGTTCTCGGCCCTTAAATAGGATATCTTTTTTTGACCCTTTTGTTGCCGTGTTCCTATTGTGGTCCTTAGATAGGGGTAGTTAAATTGTATTACCTAATACTGGAGTGTGAAAACGCCCGCCTAAACGAATGTTTTTAACCTTAAAAAGGGTATCAGTTTTCGCTTTCTTAGTCCTTAAGGCGGGGGTAAACATGAATTTAAGTGGCATTTTGGTAAGTTTAAAGAGAGGTTGAAAGGGAAAAAAAGGGTTATGGAACACCTTGCAGTGTATCTGCCATTTTTTAACTTCAAACTCTAATTTTAAAACAACACCAAAATCTTCAAAATCTCCTATTTCCATAAATTTTACTAATCCTTTGAGAAAAACTATTTATCTTCAAATATACCTAAAAATTACCAAAAAATTAACAAAACGACCCAAAACATAGATATGTGAAATGAGCATAGAGATTCTTGATTGCTTGAAACATAAACGAGATATTTGCATTAAAAACATAATACCCAGCCAAAATGCGGCTTTCATGTGGATCCTCGCCTTAAATAGGGTTAGGGTTCAAGAACCTTCGCGGCACACCCCTATCCAAAATTCTCGGAAAGTACCCCCTCCCCCCGGGAGTTTCGCACTACCTTCAAATAGTCTTTAATAACAAAAACATTTGTTTTGGAATTCAATTGATGCGAAGACACCTTCTAACTTTTTATAAAGTTGCGAAATAGCTTGACAATGTCCCTTTAATGAACACTTGTTTTAGGGGCTTGTGACAAAGCAACTTAGACCCCGTCCATCCTACCCAGGAAAAATTTGCCGAACGGCGTTTTCACTTTTAAAACACATCAAAAGTTTTGGGTCCACAATAAGCCGGAGAGATTTGAAAACGGAACGCACATGTTTGTAGCATGTTCCAAGCTCTCGGTCAGTGAGGACGATCGAAAAAGCGAGGGGACTCCACTCGTCACCCGCCCGCTTTTCCAATCCTCCACTGACAGAGACTATAAACTGCAAGGGACCGCATACGATAAACGCTGCCAACGTGGTATTGG
Organism: Platygyra sinensis; assembly: GCA_019787425.1. Taxonomy (NCBI): domain Eukaryota; kingdom Metazoa; phylum Cnidaria; class Anthozoa; order Scleractinia; family Merulinidae; genus Platygyra; species Platygyra sinensis. The sequence goes on along the minus strand of JAHPZR010039197.1, from coordinate 8,781 downwards.
CCATGGTATTGGCCAGCATGGTATTGGCCATGAGTTTGAATGTTTAGGCTGGCTTTGTCTAGCCACATTTATTTTTTGCTTTTCGAGACACCAATAGTGACACTTTGGTCTTCTTGCGCTCCGGGGCACGTGATGTGGCAACGCGTGTCTCGGAGCGCAAGTGAGTTCAAAGTACGGAACTTGATATAGTGAACGGGTCATTGTGCAATTTATGTGCGTTGGCTCTTGGCTGGCGTTACATATCTTCGCTACACTGTGCTGACGAGCTCCAACAAGAGCGAAACAGCTGTCCACAGTTGCGATCCTGCTTTATCGGTTCTGGTCATGTTGGTGTCTCGAAACGTTTTTCACGTAGTATCAGCCTTGCAGTTTAATCTTACTGACAGAGAGCCTGGGACAGGCTAACATGTTTGTCGTGACGTTATCGTGTTCAGAAAGAGCCATTTACCGACATTTTCAAACTCCTCCTTTTGAGAAGCGTTTGAATCCAGTAAGCAAGCTAATCTGCTTTTTATTCCTAGAATCTGCTCATACTCCCTCGTGTTCTCAAATGCCCGTCGTGTTTTGTAACAGTCTAATACAGACTAATACACAGCTTGGGCTTCTCTATTTGTCAAATAAACGTTGTTTAGTAGTCAGTGTGAAACTCAACTTTTTGCATTATTGATATATACAATTAGGCGAAACTGTCTGAATCGATATCTGTCTGAATCGATATCTATTTGTCTCTTACATTTTTCTACTTGTAGACTTTGTTCTTGTGCAGTGACTTGTATTATAACGTTGGACACTGAAGATCTGGGTAATATCAGTGGAATTTCAAATAATATATACAATAATGGGGAGGGAAGCTCGTTTCTGCGCCATATTTTTGGCGCAAAATATCAGTTGTGGCATGTTCCTAATGTGGAGGCTTTTTCGAGGTACCACAGCTTGTGGAACATGTTCCTCGCTGCAAGGCAGTTTCTCCCGGCCTAGAATGGATGTCTTCTCAATATTCATACTGTGAAGAGCAGCGCCTGTACTACTTGAAAATGTTTGCAGTGAGTGTGCTTGTGGAACACGCCTGCGATTGTGCAAGCCGCCAAGAGGTAAGGCATTTTATACCCGCTTTCAGTGTTACGTGCACAGGCAACTTACATTTTAAATTCGACATTTTGTGTAACCTGGATTACTACAAAAATGTAAGTAGAGTGGATTTATTTGATGTAAAACTAAGGTTAGGAGTATTGAGAAGTCATTCCAGAAAAAAAACTGTTTTGAATCTTTACACCTTGCGAATATTTAAAGCGGCAGCAGTGCCAATGGCACTATTGAGAGCCAATCGACTACACTAAAAGCACTTAATTATCCTGTAAATAGGGAAACATGCAAAGCTAACCTGCGATCATACCCTCCCTCCCTTATATTCAGACGCGGTGAAGGAGGGCATGATACATTTACTTGTCGGATCATATGTTAAAAAACCAGATTCTGTTTTTTCTCTGATTGGTCGAGAAACAATGCTTATGAAACGCTGCGTTCTTATTGGCTTTCATATTTCAACCTCATTTCCGGTCAAAAAGTTGGTCGGGCTAGAAGTAAACAGAAAGGAGGAGACGGCGAGATTTTAGCGAGGATGGGTTTTGACTTTTCTGCTGCGTCTGTTGAAGCCCTGAGAAATTTCACTATGATTCCCCGAAATTAGAGCAGATAGAGTGCTTACAGTGGGTACTAATTTGTTTACGTGAAGACATTTTGGCCGTTCTGCCGACGGGTTTCGGGAAAGGAGCTAGAGTGTTTGAAAAATGATAGATAGCGACGACGCGAATAACTTCATCGTAACTGTTTTACAGATTGTCAATTGCCCGCAATCTTGACTTTCACAGTAACCTAGTTCGTGAAAGAGTCAAACAATTGACAATGTTCCTTGCACACTTTTTGCAAGCTGCTGGAGGACTCGACAAACCAAGTGAAGCGTACCCCTCAAGATTGCGTTAATGAACCGATTATTTGAAAATTGAACCCGCTAGTCGTTTCAAGAATGCAATAATGAATTGATTATTCGAGTATTGAACTCGCTCGTTCGATCCAAGAATACGGCTAAAGGGTCCCGTTTCCGAAAAATCATTTTACTATTGCATTCTACAAAAGACTAGTGGGTTTGAAACCTACCAGTCGCAACAGTGAATTGATTTTTCGAAAACGGAACCCGTTAGTCGTATTCTTGGATCGAGCGAGCGAATTCAATATTCGAATAATCAATTCATCGTTGCATTCTTGAAGCGACTAGCGGGTTCAAGTTTCAAATAATTAGCCTGTGTACAGCCGCCCAGTTCATTAATGCAATCTGGAGCTTGGGGAGAGGTACGCTTCACTTGTTTTGACTGTAAGTTATGCGTATCTCTAATTCTACGCTCTTGAACAGTTCTGCCAACACGATGCCGTCAGTAGTGAAACAGCTCTTGCTAGTGAATTCCTTGTTTTCGGTTACCGTAATTAAAGGAATGACAGCTCCTACTGGCAAATTATTATCGCAGAAATAGCAGCACTTGTTTATTGCCCCCGCAGGGTTTTTGGCCCCAGAGGGCCAAAAACCCGAGGAGGCACCTTAGGACTCCCCGCGTAATACAGAGAGAAGAAGAGAGAATGTAGGTATTTCCGGTATATAGCCGCAAAAAATCTCGATTTGATCGCTTGCACGCCCGCAAGGGATCGACGTTTTTCCCGCAAACGCTCATGGGAGGCCAGCAAAGGGACACGGGCGCGAGGACTTGCGGGATCGGCGTCTTTGCCACGAGCTTTGTCCTTGGTTTAGATCTCGAGTTCAAGCGTCCCTGAAGAGCGTTTGTATTTGCCGGCCTCCATTACTATTTCAGCGCGATCAAATAAGTTCGCTTCGAAATGGCCGAGATTATGACCTAAAACAAATTGAAAACGCTTTCAGAGATCCTGAAGATAGATTTTGGGGGGAAAACAGCTCAGAGAGTCCTGAAGTATACTAGATCGAAATTCGAGGCCAGTGTGGTTCATTTGCGACTAAATAGCTGAATCAGTATAGTACCTTCCGATCGTCAGAATTACCCAAGGATAACAATAAGGTGACAGGCCTGCGCGACTCCCATTCACGTGTAGTAGCCGCTTAGGAAGTTTTGCCCCTTTTGTATGGTACGATCGGAGGATCTTTGAATATTTCGCTAAGCACTAATCCTGTGTTTTCAGGGAGACATTTCGTCAGAGTGAAGCCGTTAGAGGTCATATTTCTGTGTGGCTTCCGCTGTTATCCGCTTGTAATTTGCAGAGTTTGACACCCTGTTTTTTTGCCAGTTTTTTTCTCTTGATATTGCAAGATATGTTTTAGGTTCTCTCAAATGTTAGCTCTGGAGGAATAAAGTTTGAAATATTCCTTTGGCATCTCGTTTATTTGGATGGCTTATTTTCACTGAGTAATCTTACGGCAGGGATCCAAATGTAAATGTTTTGCGGCGTTTTCATTGAGGACAAAAAGCTTGACTCTAATTTGCATATATGGCGACTGTAACGCGATACTTTTGTTTACATTTCACTTCTGTTGTGCTTTCGAGATACGTTTGCTCGTACACTCTTTTCTTTTCTAAGGATGTTATTTTTCCGGCCCAGACTGAATAGTCTTATTTTTCTGCCGATTTTAGGCTGAAAATATTCTTGTATTATTCTTACATTATAGCTTATGGCATTTTCGTTTTATTTAGAATTTATTAGGCTATCAAGTACAAGTGTTTGGTTTCTGGATCTGGATCGCGTTCAGCACATTGTGCATGTGCTCTGGACACCACTTTTCGTAGCGAGGCCAAGATGTCACGTCAAAATATATTCTTATATAAAAAGAGTTCATATCAAGACAATTGTTTTTTTTAGTATCTGACTAGAACAAAAACGTTCAATATTATTGTTTCAATGAGCAGAAATAAAAGAAAGCGGGGGCAGCTTTAGTGATAACTATTACTAGTTTATATCGTAACATAGCGGAGTTTGCACGCAAGCTGTACATAAGCTGTTTGACTTCCGGTGAATGCTGATTGGCTCGTAAAGAGACAGTTCGACCACACCTTAGTTTATTTAAATTAGGGGGCGTTTAGCGGCTGGTTAAATAAATGTATCAGGCGTATTTTTTTCCCGTCTTTCCAAAAAAAAAAAAAAAAAACACGCCTGATCGCAGGTTAATGCAAAGCCCACAATCTTCTTCACTCATTTGACGTCAGTAAGGGACGGACCATTACAAAAGTGATGGGAGGGGGGTGGGGGAAAAGCAAAAATATGCTGTCATGCAAGGGAGGGTGACTGAAAATAATCGTGCAAAGCAGAAGTGACGAAGAAAAATTCCGGGAGAGCGGGAATTGCACCCACTTTAAAATGCATATTTTATATTTGGCTGCAACATTATACTTAGCAGCTTGCAACTTTATCGGCTTGCAACTTGACTAACTTGGCAGTCACTTTATACTGCGTAGCAACATCATCACGGACAATATTTTGTATGATTCCTCGAACAGCTTCAGCCTGTGTTCCTTAGGAGCATCATATCACGAAGAACGATCGTCTAAACAATTGCCTCCGCCTACATTATCATAAGTCAGGAGCCCATGCATTACGGACAAATTGAACACTGTAGACTTTGCAACGAAGTTTGTTTGTGCAAACGGACAACGGAACTACATTTTGGAAAATACGAGTATAACATGCGTTTGGCTTATAATTAACGGTGAGCTTCAAAACACCCAGCTTCGAAACAAAACTGAAAAGAGCAAACTATTATTTAAAGCACGTTTCTCTGAAATCTCGGACAAAGCAATTTCTGACTCTTGTACGTCCGTAAATGACTATTTTTTCAGAAGTGTTCGTGTATTATTTAAATTACATACCCATTCCCTCCTCGGTTCTTTCCGTAGTTTACATAATATATTTTGAGTTCCGAGCCCGTAGACTAAAAAAATATTCCAGCCGAAGGACCCTAAAACAAAATAAGATAATAACGGAGCCGAGCAACAGCTTACGATAGAAGTACGATTAGAACGGAGGCCAAACAAACCCTGCAGTAAGAAAACCCGTTTGGAAAAAGAAAGCATGAAATCTGTGTAGGAACCATAGCCGGCTCATGCTCCGACGATTGGTAGACTTTCCTGCGGAGGCTTTACAAAGGTAAGACTGTCGATAGTGCTAGTAAAAATACTTGGAAAAACTAAAAGAAAAAAATTAAACCGAGCTCTAAACAGGGTTGATTAAGAGACCTATATGAATATCACAATTCTACAATTCCCCTTATATACCCCTTCCTACCCATGATGCACCGGCCTGGAGTCCAGGCCGCGTCATTTCAGCCTTCTTCGCAAGCGTATTCGTAAGAAATAACATTTATATCGACTGGTGTCGCCTAGCTCTGACTAAACAACTTAAGACTGTTAACTAAACGCTTTTTGATTTAGCTTCCTTTCTTTAATTAGTTTTCCTTGTTTCGTACTATGTCAGGCCTTGAGTGCCGCATGGTTACATAATCAGTATTTTCAGTTTCGTATACGTTTCTGTTTTCAATTTGTAATTTTTGTTGACTCCTTTTGTATTATTTTTACAGATTTGTATTCATATCACGCTTATTGCAATTAACATCTGTTCTCTACATCATGTCGGAGCTTATCCCGGTTTCTGTAGCATGGAGCGACTACGAGTATTTCTACTCCCCCCCAGTCTCCTTCGCAGCCGTTATAGGGTCGTCACGCAACGCAAGCGTTTGCGTGACGACCCTATAACGGCTGCGAAGGAGACTATACTCCCCGGATGGGATGCTAGTGCATCGAAGGGTTACCCCAAGCATTACGTTCGCCGGTACCCATTCATACACCTGGGTGGAGAGGCCACTGTGAGAGTAAAGTGTCTTGCCGAAGAACACAACACAATGTCCCCGGCCCGGGCTCGAAACCCGGACCACTCTAGCCTGCGTAGCAAGCTTTTCCAAAAAAAAGGACGCAAGGGAACAAAACTGCGAGCGAGTGCAAAAAATAAGGAGCAGAGGGAGGAGGCAAGCGACCCACCCCGACCTCTTGTTGCCGCTCACCCCACCCACCCCACCCAACTTCCTTCCAATTTTTTTGCTCACCCCAGAGGCACTCCTTCGCCTGCCAGCGTGCTTGATTTCTTGTTCGCTCTCCGCCGGAAAAGAAAAGGAAAAGAAACCGCTGCTACGCAGGCCGGGGAGCGCGAGATCCGGAGACGAGTACACTAACCATAAAGCCACCGCGCCTCCCAAAAACTACAAGTATTACTGTGTTATCTACTTTATATGTAGTCCACACATTGTAAACATCCTCGAACTGGTTAAAGAACGCAGCTTTATTTTCTACAGTTAGGCCTGCCTTCCACACTAATCAGACAAGAACAACGGAGCTTTTAGAAAACCGCTCTTCAAACCAAGTCGATGATATTATTTAAAGCATAAATCAATTATGAAATAGATTAAGACTTAAAAATTCGATCTTAAGTTCGCCTCAATGATCCTCAATGTGTTAAAAATTCCGAGAAAACCTAATATATATCAGTTTAAGACTAAGAACTAAAAAAAATGTTAATATGGACGCTTCCGTTTGCCTCTTGAGGATCCTCTGCGTCGAATTCGCCTTCTTATGTGAGAGAGTGAATCAAGTGTCATCGCAGAAGGATAATGGCCCGTGGCACCAAACGAGAAAGGTGTCGCTCCGGCGTCAAGGTTCATCAGGGTCCATCCAAATAAGGTTACATTTGTTTTGTTCCACAAAACGGTTTAAAAGTTTTGTGATCAACAAGTCGCTTTCATGACGTGGGTTCACTACAATGCATTCGACGTTCTCGGATAGACTAACTGGTCCGTGAATTTGGACCTGTTGAGGAGATTTCAAAGTTGTCAGTGTGGTTAATTGATATTAAAAGTTCTGTGTAGTGTCGAGGTACAAATGAATACACAATTTGGTATCAACTTGTAATAAATAGAAACTTTCAAAAGGCATTAAAAAACTACTTATTGATAGAGCAAGTGGTTGAAAATGACTATCAAAACTCTTGAACTCCCTTTATCTTAATTTTTAGCGATTTTTTTTGTAACAGCCGTTGTTAGTCTTAACAGTTCAACTTAAAGGTCTAACGAGATGATTAACACTTTAGACACGACTAACTAGCGCTGTGCAGGTGTTGAATATGTAGCATGCAGTTTTTCGCTTATCTGAATTAAATGACTTAAAAAATGACTTAAATGAATGAGGGTGGTAAAGGGTATTTCGTGACTCGTGATCGGCCCTTTTTTTTCCGTGAAATGTGAAATGCCTATTTTTTTCCTCGTGAATCGTGATTTACATAGTAGCCGTGAAGCGTGATTTTGCAAAATTATTTTCCGTGAAACGAGAAATAAATGTTTAATTCGCCGTGAACCGTGATTTTCGTTATGTCTTTGTTTTTCGTGAATTGTGAAAGGACCGTTTTATTTTCCGTGAAACGTGATGTAGACCCCCCTTTACCACCCTCATGAATCAATTTTTATTAACTGGTTTTACCTCTTTGTATTGTGAAATGCAATCAGATCGATGAAATGGAAACTTTCCCGGTGGCTACGTCCATAATCTAAAGGAAGGACGGAGATAGAGTAAAATGCTACGTCACGTGCAGAAAATGTCAACCGACTCGATAAGTGATCTGCATATGACGAGCGCGACACAAAGATCTGGGAACGAGTTACATCAGTCATTGATGCTGTGTGAAACGCCACAAAGGTGGACGCTCTTCAGAGGACACTTGAGAACTGGCTACATGGAATAACAACTCAAATTAAATAGAGTGCAGTTTATTTGTTTTATTTACCGCTGTTATCTCCTGATCTGTGTAGGAAAACAAAACGTTTTTCATAATGTTCACAACAAGAAAGTTTTACTGCCGCTCCTGATGTGTCCTGAGAGGCAAATGTGGTACGAAGGCGGACTTTCTTGAGCTGAAAATAAAACAATACAGGAGACAATTGATAGGGGGCTGCAACTCCGGTATTAAATTTCATCAGAAACTCATAAGGGAAACCTTCCTTTTAAATTAGGTAATTCCTCTAAAATAAAACTGGCAATAGATTTTCGTTCAAACTTTGCCCACTGAATATTTATCATATGAGAATTTCAATTTTGAAACAAAAAAGGGGGTGCCCATACTCGTTAAGGAGCACTGAGGCATTGAAAATGACCCATTTTGGCATTATTTAATGCTTATTACAAGAACGCATTTCCGGTAATAATTGTAAATTTTTGTGACCGAGACTCGGACAGAAATAAACTTTTTAAGTTTGATTTAGACAGAAAGCTAAATTCTTGATTAAAATTTCAACCAAATTTCTTGACATGGTTACCATACAGCAAATAGAAAAGGCCACAGTTTACCTGTTATTTTCGTTATTTATTCAATTTTCAGCAATAGAAATCAGATAAGTCTTTCCTCAAGTAAAGTTTATGATAAGTTAATTGCAATGACTGAAAAAAGGTCGGGGTGCCCGGGCTCGTTGATGAGCTATAGCCATTTCCCAACTGACAGAGCTCAATATCAAGGCAAATGCGCCATGTTTTCATTACGCGCGTGCTCGAGGGCGCGCTAAATGACGCCATAAATTATGCGCAGAAAGGATGCGCAGTGCAAATGTGAGGAATGACCTTAAGTTACAATCAGAAACAATTAATTTCTTTCATTGACTGTCTTTTACAGGACAACTACGACGCCAACAGACGTGACGCGACGTTTTTCACACAAGAAAATACAGAATTGACTTTA
>JAHPZR010039196.1:0-16708 GCA_019787425.1 Platygyra sinensis | reverse complement strand
TAAGTCAAATGCTGTATTTTCTTGTGCGAAAAACGTCGCGTCACATCTGTGAGCGTCGTAGTTGTCCAGTAAAAAACAGGCAGTGAACGAAATGAATTGTTTCTGATTATAACTTTATTTTTAAAAGAAAAAAAAAAAGGTCCCCTTATTAGTTTCTGCTGAAATTTGTACCGGAGTTGCATGCTCAGCCCCCTATTAATTTCCTTCTGTATCAATTGTCTTTCTTAATTTTATTTTATTTTAGCTCAAGAAAGTCCGCCTTCGTACCACGTTTGCCTCTCAGGACACATCAGGAGCGGCAGTAAAACTTTCTTGTTGTGAACATTATGAAAACGTTTTGTTTTCCTACACAGATCAGGAGATAACAGCGGTAAATAAAACAAATAAACTGCACTCTTTTTAATTTGAGTTGTTATTTCATTTAGCCAGTTCCCAAGTGTCCTCTTAGCGTCCACGTTGGTGGCGTTTCCCACAGCATCAGTGACTGGTTCACGTTTAGCGTCCACGTTTGTGGCGTTTGCCACAGCATCAGTGACTGGTGTAACTCGTTATTTGCGTCGCGCTCGTCACATACAGATCACTTATCGAGTCGGTTGACATTTTCTGCACATGACGAAGCATTTTACTCTATCTCCGTTCTTCCTTTAGATTATGGACGTAGCCACCGGGAAAGTTCCATTTCATCGATCAGATTGCATTTCACAATACAAAGAGGTAAATCCAGTTAATAAACATAGGCACGCAAGGCGTGCAAGAGTTATTTTTTTTGTGAACTGAAAGGTTTCAGAGATAGCAGAATTCTGAATCGATGACATGTAAAATGTTTTACTAAACAAACTACAGTAACCTGACACATCTCCAAATTACTATAGATATCATCTTATTTTCTAACAGGCAATTTGATTCGTTCTTTGTTACAACCCACACTGTGATTTGTGTGACATGCGCACATGCATAACTCCCCATCACTCACCGATCTCATAGCCCTTTCAACCCCAAGAGGAATTTTTGCTCAAAAATACTCAAGCCGTTAAGAGAACTTTTCGCATTTTATACGAGTCGTAAGTTTACCCTTTTTACAAAACAACATTACTTCACCGAAAATAGAAAGAAAGAGAAAAAAACTTTCTGATACATTGAAAGTCTGATTTTACACTTTAGGTTGACGCCACGCAGTCTTAAAAAAAATATCGAACTGAAATGAATGTCATCAGATAAAGCTATAAACTGCTAATGCAGAGACGTAAAAACAGTTTAGAAATGAAAGCTTCTTTTTTGTTTAATATCCTGGAAACTAAAGCCGACAATTTGTAAGCTCCCATTGAATTTATTCCCATAGCAAAAATAGAAGTGTCAAGTTACCATTTATAACTAAAAATAGCAAACATCTCGTGCGAACTATTTTAATTCTCTTACACGAAAAACAAAAGTGTCAAGTTACCATTTGTAACTAAAAATAGCAAGCATCTCGTGGGAACAGGTGCTGACGATTGGTTAGCTCTGATTGAATTTACACCCTTGTGAAAAACAAGTGTCAAATTACTGTTTGTAACTAAAAAATAAAAATATCTGTTTATATTTGCATGCAACAAGAACATAACAATCGTTACCTGTACCTATTGTAAACATTCGTATTCTTTCGAATCAAAATAGTCTTGTCTCCCCTAAAACATTTCCTAAGAACTAGAAGCAACGATGCGTGACGTCTAATTGAATTTACTCCTTGTGAAGAACAAAAATATCAAGTTACCTTTGTAACTAAAAATAACATCTCGTTCATTTGCATACAACTAGCTCACGCACTGTTTCAAACCTCAAGGCTCATCTCGTCCATAACTAAAATCCTCAACCTAACCCACCAAATTTGGCGAATGAAAAAACCCAATATATGAATACTTCCTCCTCTTTTATAGAAGAATAAATATGGCCGTTCTGAACTGTATCGGGATCAAATCTTCTCATATACCATTTACCTTTAAAACAAGAAATTTGATTCGCTGTTTATAGTAGACCCGATCTGATTGGTGTGACATACATACATCTCTCACTTACTCACTCACTCACTCACTCACTCACTCACTCACTCACTCACTCACTCACTCACTCACTCACTCACTCACTCACTCACTCACTCACACTCACTCACTCACTCACTCACTCACTCACTCACTCACTCACTCACTCACTCACTCACTCACTCACTCACTCACTCACACTCACTCACTCACTCACTCACTCACTCACTCACTCACTCACTCACTCACTCACTCACTCACTCACTCACTCACTCACTCACTCACTCACTCACTCACTCACTCACTCACTCACTCACTCACTCACTCACTCACTCACTCACTCACTCACTCACTCACTCACTCACTCACTCACTCACTCACTCACTCACTCACTCACTCACTCACTCACTCACTCACTCACTCACTCACTCACTCACTCACTCACTGATCCATTGACCCGTGCACAACATACTTGACGCGTCGACTAAGAGGTATTTTTTTTACAAAAAAATAACTCAAAAATTGATTCATTGAAGTCATAATTAGGCAGCTTTTCGCCAGACCACTCTCATATCCGGATTTGGCTTGACGCATGACAACGACCGATCGACAAAGATAAGCGAAAAGCTGCATGCTGCATATTCCACACGCATAGCGCTAGTTAGTCTTGTCTAAAGTGTTAAAATGCAGGTTAATGAGATGAATGCACGTTATGATAAGCATCACAAAGTGTCCTCTTTCCTAAAAAGTCACCAAAACACGTAACTCTGTCAAATATGAAGTAATATGAAAATGACACTTTGTGAAGCTTATTCATAAAGAGCATTGAATTTCATTAGCCTGCATTTCTGGACATAAGTGAGAGTTGAATAATCATTTTCAACCACTTGCTCTATCAATATGTAGTTTTAAATGCCTTTTGAAAGCTTCCATTTATTACCAGTTGATACCAAATAGTGTATTCATTTGTACCTCGACACTACACAGGACTTTTAAAGTCAATTAACCACACTGACACTTTGAAATATCCTCCACAGGTTCAAATTCACGGACCAGTCAGTCTATCCGAGAACGTCGAATGCCTTGTAGTGAACCCACGTCATGAAAAAGACTTGTTGATCACGAGACTTTTAAACCGTTTTGTGGAACAAAACAGATGTAACCTTATTTGGATGGACCCTGATGACCTGACCGGAGCGACACCTTTCTCGTTTGATTCCACGGGCCATTATCCTTCTGCGATGCCTATGCTTGATTCACTCTCTCACATAAGAAGGCGAATTCGACGCAGAGGATCCTCAAGGGGCAAACGGAAGCGTCCATATTAACATTTTTTAGTTCTTAGTGTGAAATATGCATTATGTTTTGTAAGAATTTTTAACACATTGAGGATTATTGAGGCGAAATTTGGTTGAGTATAGATCGAATTTTAAAGTCTTAATCTATTTCATCCAGGTAAGGGTGTAATAGGTAATTCCCTCCGACCTCCAGGAATTTTTACAAAAACGAGAGCTGCAATTCCGGTGCCAACTTTCTTCTTTACTTAATCTATGGTTACTGTGGTCAGCACGGCCGCCATGTTGTTTACATGTTGTCCGCGATGTCCGGATTCACTCCAGTCCCTCACGATATGAAATTTGGCAATAGCGTTGGAGTTGTCGACTTCAGATACCTGCACAAGGGAAAAATCCACGATCTTTTCTGTCGTCACTTCCACCACACTATACGTCCCGTACTTAGCATTGTGACCAGGACTGTCACATCGTCCGTCACCGGTAAGCACTAGAGGTTGTCCTCTAAATGTCTGAAGAATTTCTCTCTGCTGGACAATGTAATGGTTGTTCACCACTGGCCAAAGGTACTTCCTTTGACTGAATATAATAAAAAGTACCTTTCTCAAAAAATCTTATGTTGCATGCACTCATGAGAGCACTAACTATCATGAAGTGATTCCCAGTAAACAGAATTCCTCCGCTACATATAAGGTTTCAGGTTGCCATCCCTTTAGTAAACGGCTGAGAGAACCAAGGCTCGATGTGGCCAGCTTTGCACATGGTGGTTACACAAATCAGGCTTCCTTTTTGCCTGAGATAAGCATTATTCACTATGGCGCCGCAAATCCTGCAAAGTTGAAACAACTGCTTTAAACAGCTATCAAAAATAATTGACTAGCTCTCGTTACAAGACTCCTCGTTTTCTTCAAGCCAATTGATGCGTGGGTTATGAAAGGAATCTGCACTTTCATCATCAGAATCTTCATCTTCTTCGGGGTTCCAATCTTCATCTGAGATGTCACAGCTGCAGACTGAGCCTGTATCATCAACGTCATCACGCCATTCCTCACCAGACTCATCGAAGAGCACCGAATTTTGTTCAACTGCCAAGGAGACAGGCTCAACGTTTGTTACTGCATTCCGCTGGTCGACATTCTGCTCTGGTTTGCGGCTGTAAGGATGATCCAGGACCGCATTTCTTCGTCGTCTCTCAGGCGTTAATTCAAGAACTGGTTGGTCTATGAAGAAGTCTAGGGGTTATGTCCCAACGTTAACTAAAGTCTTGACAGGAGCTTCTATGATGGAGTCTGGTTCTGTACCAACATCAGCAAATTGCTGACTCAAGTACTTCTTCAGAGAGATTTTCCTCCACCTCTGTCTCTTCTGCCCCTTCAGCAACCTGCTCGACCATTATCGCCTTCTCCATAATTTTCTCAACAACCTAAAATAAATAATTGACTAGTAAAGCAAAATCCATTTATACCCAGATTTTCATGCCCGTGACCTACAGGTTACTTGTGTTCAAGTTAATTTACCGATGAAAATTAGTATTACAATAAAACAGTTACAGTCAAACCGGATGTTCTTTTGATGGGAACTTTGCAAACTTCCGCTGCAACATTGGTATTTGATTGACAGTTTGAGTTGAGCAAGTTGCAATCCGCGCGAGCAAGTTGCTATCGCTTTCGTGCCGTTTTCAAAAATCATTTGAAAAGCGGTTTAAGAATCGAAATTCTTACTGTGGCTTATGATGGCTAACATACATTATAATCGATAAGGGGGTGCTACGACGGCTTGAGAAAAGGAGAAGAAAATAATTTGCCCTGTGTTACGTCTCTGTGGTCTGGTCCAGCTTCAAAAACAGGCGAAGAAAGTTTTGACTATCGCATCAAACGGTATCTATATATTGACAACCGTAAACTCAACTTCCGCTACATGCTATGAAATTGATAAAAGCAAACTTGAAGTGTTTGTTATTTACGGACATATAAACGCAACACTTTCAGCCCTTTGTTTTCATATAAGTTTTACAATGCACAGCACGTAAACTTACGGTCCTTGGAGTTCGATAGCCAACGAATTAGCAACAATAGTGACTGCCATTTCATTTCGACACAACGGTCGGCACACGGTACAAATTTTCCCCCGCAATCGAGAATATCTGGTAGTTGTCTCCATGCAGTGGCTTCAGTCACGTTAAAAACCTCGCAAACCTGTCTTCACAATCCTGAAATCTTTGGGAAAATATCACACAAGTTCTTTTGTCCACATCAGGCTACCGAATAAACTAAGCAACTTGCTCGCGGCAGGGTTGGCAACGTGCTCGACTCAAACTTGTCAACCAAATACCAATGTTTCCGGGCGGAAGTTTGGCAAAGGTTCCCATCAAAGAACATCCGGTTTGACTGTAGGTACACAAAGGAACTTTAACTCTCTCTCTTTCTTTATTTTGGCGCCTTTTTTCGGAGTTGGGGGCATTACGTTTCACTTGGGGCACTGACTAAGAGGCCGAGGCTTTTTTTTAAAACTTGTAAGGAACAGCGTCAGGCTTTTTTTTCTTTTGCGTGTTGTTCATCCTCAGAAGACTGTTAGCGGTGTTCAACTTCAAAGCAGTCGTCTGTGAAGTCGTTCCAAACAGACCCCCCCCAAAAACTTTGCGCCCGCTTTGTTTGGCAAAAAATTTCGTCACGGACCCAGCTTTACACAACCATGTTCTGGGCAATTTTTCTTTTTCGAAATTGGTAATCGATGAAAATGATATTCCTCTTTTAATTTACTGTCTCTCCGGTAGTCCTATTGCCGAGCAAAATGGCGCCTGCACAAAAAGGCATTGTCAGGAAAATACAAGCTCAAACACAGAAGCAACAAGTGTATATTCCAAAGCAAATGCTTCCCGCCGAGCTTCGCGGTCAACTCACGTTGAAGCTCTTTGACGTCACCGCAGACAATCGCTTGGCTGCTTCGTTTTTTTTTTTTGTTTTTTTTTTTAACATTCTTTAATTCCTCGCATAATTTAATTAATTTAAAATACTGTGTCAAAATAAATAGTTAAAAAAGGATATTGACGATTATTATTTTTGGTTTCTTGTTTGCAGGGGGAAATTAAATAGAATCGAAAAAGATAAAAGTACTTGTGGGCGAGAACATTTTTTCGTCATCTACTCACACTTTATTCACTATTCAAATACATCTACTATACGAACCAATTACCTATATCTTGCGTAAGTTAATTAGATTATAACATATATTGTGGTGAAAGGTATATAAATATTGAACTCATTTTAAGTGTATTCGAGGAAGTAGAGAATGATGTCAAATTTGCTGGAGAGCTCTTTTTTTGTATTTTCTGGCAGTTTTCTATTTTTATTTCATAAGAGTTCGTTACCAAGTCTCCAAGAATTAACGCATAAAAAAAGCGAAACGTACACGTTTAAATAAAACTAAGGTTAATGTGAGGCCATTTTTTGGGGGCAAAAAAAACGGTTGGTAGCGCAACGCTCTTACTTACGCATCCAATTCATAGCTGGTTTCACGCGCGCGCCCGTTTACGTGTAAGCGCACGTCACCGTTAGGTTTTATAACATTAACTAAAGCCAAAGCCGTCGCGCCGCCCCCCTCTGATGGGCCTAAATTCAGCAACTACCTATTCATGCCCGATAGGCGTCGCTAATGCATGTCTGAACGTAAATCAATACACTAAAAGCCAGAGAGCTGCGCGCGCTTTGCCTAGATGTAGCCCAATTGCGTGCGGACATCAACAATATGACCGCTGTGATTGACACTACAAAATCATCGTTGTCGATAAGAGCCTACAGAACGCACAAGCATAAACCACCATTCGATGTGTTTTTACCACACTAATCAAAGGATAACGAAATTGTTTGACAACTGAGAAACCCCACGGACTTCGAGTGAACTGAAAGTGCACGCGCACTGCATTATGCCAAATGCAGCATGCTTAAGCTATCGGTTCAGAACTTTCCTACAAAGACTTTACAAACTACGCACTCTTAATATAGCAGAAACCAACTCGACAAAAAATAGTATGGCGGGAAACGAGTAATGATCAGCGTACTCGTTGTCGCGCACTAAGAGCTACACGACCAGCGATTGTAAACACATCGATAATGCGAAACTGATATGTTATCCACAATATCTCAACGTTCACGAGAAAATGTTATATTTTCACGAGCGCGAGCGAAAAAGGCAAAGCGTCATGCGTGACACATGAGACGCGCGCAGAGCTAGGTAGGACGAAATCTAAAAGAACTTCTCGTCGAACTTACATAGTCTCTAACGTATCATGCCTATATAAAACAAATGGTAAACGCCAAGCGTTGGATACCTAATGAGTCTATGGCCTGCCACTATAGGCGAGGTTAGCTAAAATGACTCGGATCCCGGTTAGGATTTTAGGAATACACGTCTCCTATGATGAGAAAGGAAGTATTGAATGGAATTTCAATCTTAAACTAAGAAAGCTGCAAACAAAACTTGATATGTGGAGAGCGAGAGATCTTACATTGTTTGGCAGAGTGATGATCTTAAAGTCACTTGGATTGTCACAACTAATTTACTCATCCTCGATACTCAATATTCCTGAAGGTTTCGCAAACTTAGTGAAGACAAAATTATTTAAATTTCTTTGGAAAAAACAAAAGAGATAAAATTAAAAGATCCGGACTGTATCAGGACCTGAACAAAGGCGGATTACGCATGATGGATATAGAGATCATGTTTAAGGCTCTTAATCTAGCATGGATTCCTAGACTCCTGTCTCCGGAATGCAAAATTGAAGAACAGTGCCAGACTATTATTTACACAAATTAGGAGGACTAAATTTCTTATTAAGGTGTAATTATAATCCAAAACACCTCAACACTTTTTCCTCGTTCTATCACAGTATTCTAATGTATTTCAACGAATTAAAAAATCTTTATGATTTCGATCAAGAAAGGATTTAATTCTGTTCAATAATAAAGAGATACTTATAGAAGGCAAACCACTGTTTTTAAGGGATTGGGTTAACAAGGGCATCTTATCCATCCAAGATCTTCTTGACGACGCCGGCCAATATATTGTCGTATCAGGAATTTAACAATAAATATTCTAGCAAATCAAACTTTCTTCACTACTATCAGGTCATAAGTGTTATTACAAAAGATCTACTGAACAAAGCCAAACTCAGTAATCCAATCAGAAAGGAATTATATTCCACTGAAAACTTTACCATCCAACTAAATGAATCCACGCAGCTCGTTTTAAATAAGGCCAAAACCTCTGATTTTAACAAATTACTAAATGTGAAGACCCATACAGCTGAACATACAGGTCATAGAAGATGGAACGAGAATCTATCTATGCATATGAATGAAGACTCCTGAAAAAAAAGCATTTACCTCCCTCAAAAATCTATGCAAAGAAACCAAGTTAAGAGAATTTCAGTTTAAGCTGATTCATGGCATTATAGTTACTAAAAAAGAGCTATGCCGTTTTGGTATCAAACCAGAAAATGACTGCTTATACTGTGGAGAAAAAGATTCCGTTGACCATTAAGATTGTCGGTTCGTAATTTCCTTCGATACTGAGGTTATCAAATGGTTCAATGCAAGAAATAATTCAAAGTTCAACCCATCCATAGAAGAAAAACTTTTTGGCCTAGACAAGAATCCGCATAATAAAGAGCTAGTAAAGAAATTTAACTACACGATGCTATTAATGGGGTACTATATTTATAGTGAAAAATTGAAAACTGATGCGTGACACTATAATAACAGTAAAAAGTTAATGAAAAAACTCTTAAAAGTGTCAATAAACATTAAAAAATGTACAAACGTTTCGGGCAGAGCCCTTCATCTGTGTAAAGAAGCCCATTGTGGCAAGTTGGCATACGCTATACAAAATTAACAAATGGTAAACGCCATAGCGTGTACTATTGAGTTATGGTGCACGCGGGAGGTTGCTAAGCACGAAAGAAGCGTAAGAGTCGCACGAGGCGATAGCCGAGTGCGACTCTAGCTTCTTGAGTGCTTAGCAAACCTCCCAAGTGCACCATAACTCAATAGTACACGCTATGGCGTTTACCATTTGTTTTATAACATAACATTAAGACAGAAGTCAACAGAAGTCTTTTAGAGTCCATACCACTCTGCTCGCGTCAATGTGTCACGCAATGCCTTTTTCAGCTCGCGCTCTGAAAATAACATTTTCTTTGACGTTGATATTGTGGTAAAAAACAAATCGAAATGTGGTTTATCGTGGTCTGTACTCTTACCGACAACGAGTACGTGTCATTACTCGTTTCCCAAACATTTTTTCGTATTGTTTCTGCATATTAAGCGAGTTTGTAAAAGTTTTTAAAAGGAAAGTCTGACGCGTACAAGCAGCTCATTTGCATAATGCAGCGCGTGCACTTTCAAGTCCGAGTCGGTGTTTTCAGTTGTCAAAACAATTTCGTTATCTTTGATATTGTGGTAAAAAACAAATCGAATGTGGTTTAGCGTCGTCTTTACTCTTATCGACAACGATAAGTGTCATCACAGCGGTCAAAATGTTGTCCGCAACAAATTGAGCTACATCACAAAGCGCGCGCTCTGCTTTAGTTATTGATTACGTCAGCAGCATACACCCATGGGCAAATAGTAGATGCTGAATTAGCCAATCAGAGCGCGCGCTTTGCTTTAGTTAGGTTATAAAACCTAACGGTGAACGTGCGCTTACACGTAAACGTGCGCGCGCGTGAAACACAGCTATGAAATTGGAATGCGTAAGTAAGAGCGTGCGTTACACGTGCCAAATGGCCTCAACATTAACCTTAGTTTTATTTAAACGTGTACGTTGCTTTTTATGCGTTATTCTTGGAGACTTTGTAAACGAACTCTTATTGAAATACAAAATAGAAAAAACTCCAGAAAATACAAAAAAAGAGCTCTCCAGCAAATTTGCATCATTCTCTACTTCCTCGAATAACATTAAAAATGATTTCAATATTTATCCTTTCACCACAATATATGTTATAATCTAATTAATTACGCAAGATATTATGGTAATTGTTCGTATAGTATATGTATTTGAATAGTAAGAAGTGTGAGTAGATACGAAAAATGTTCTCCCCACAAGTACTTTATCTTTTCTATTCTATTTAATTCCCCCTGAACAAGAAACAAAAATAATAATGTCAATATCTTTTTAACTATTTATTTTGACACAGTATTTTAAATTAATTAAATTATGCGAGGAATTAAAGAATGTTAAAAAAAAAACACAAAAAAAAAACGAAGCAGCCAAGCGATGTATGCGTGACGTCAAAGAGCTCAACGTGAAGTTTGACGCGAAGTCGGCGGGAAGATTTGATTTGAATACACTTGTTGCTTCTGTGTTTGAGCTTGTATTTTCCTGACAATGCCTTTTTGTGCAGCGCCATTTTGCTGCAATAGGACTCCGAGAGACAGTAAAAGAGGAATATCATTTCATCGATTACCAATTTCGAAAAAGAAAATTGCCCAGACATGGTTGGTAAAGCTGGGTCGTGACGAAATTTTTTGCCAAAGCGGGCGCAAATTTTTGTCTGTTGGGAACACTTCACAGACGACTGCTTTGAAGTTGAACATCGCTACAGTCTTCTAGGAGGAACAACACGCAAAAGAAAAAAAGCCTGACGCTGTTCCTACAAGTTTTAAAAAAGCCTCGGTCAGTGCCCCAAGTGAAACGTAATGCAAGCGAAAAAAGGCGCCAAAATAAAGAAAGAAGAGAGGTTAGTTCCTTTGTTTACCTACAGTCAAACCGGATGTTCGTTTGATGGGAACTTAACAAACTTCCGCCGGAACATTGGTATCAGTTTTGGTTGACAGTTTGAGTCGAGCAAGTTGCTCAGCAGTTCAGTTTTGGTACCTGATGGCAAGAACTTGTTGAGATTTTCCAAAATATTTCAGTATTTTGAAGACAGGTTTGCGAGTTTTAACATGAATGAACCACTGCATGAGCAACTACCAAGATGTTCTCGATTGCGGGGGAAAATTTGTACCGTTTGCCGCCGTTGTTTCGAAATGAAATGGCAGTCACTATTGTTGCTAATTCGTTTGCTATCGAAACTCCAAGGAACCGTAAGTTACGTGCTTGCATTGTAAAACTATATGAAAACAACGGAGCTGAAAGTGTTGCGTTTATACGTCCGTAAATAAACAAAACTTCAAGTTTGCTTTTATACAATTTGATAGCATGTAGCGGAAGTTGAGTTTACGGTTGTCAATATATAGATACCGTTTGATGCGATAATCAAACTTCTTCGCCTGTTTTGAACTGACCAGACCACAGAGACGTACACAGGGCAATTATTTTCTCCCTTTTCTCAAGCGTCGTAGAACGATTATAATGTATGTTAGCCATCATAAGCCACAGTAAGAATTTCGATTCTTAAACCGCTTTTCAAATGATTTTTGAAAACGGCACGAAAGCGATAGCAACTTGCTCGCGCGGATTGCAACTTGCTCAACTCAAACTGTCAATCAAATACCAATGTTGCAGCGGAAGTTTGCAAAGTTCCCATCAAAAGAACATCCGGTTTGACTGTAACTGTTTTATTGTAATACTAATTTTCATCGGTAAATTAACTTGAACACAAGTAACCTGTAGGTCACGGGCATGAAAATCTGGGTATAAATGGATTTTGCTTTACTAGTCAATTATTTATTTTAGGTTGTTGAGAAAATTATGGAGAAGGCGATAATGGTCGAGCAGGTTGCTGAAGGGGCAGAAGAGACAGAGGTGGAGGAAAATCTCTCTGAAGAAGTACTTGAGTCAGCAATTTGCTGATGTTGGTACAGAACCAGACTCCATCATAGAAGCTCCTGTCAAGACTTTAGTTAACGTTGGGACATAACCCCTAGACTTCTTCATAGACCAACCAGTTCTTGAATTAACGCCTGAGAGACGACGAAGAAATGCGGTCCTGGATCATCCTTACAGCCGCAAACCAGAGCAGAATGTCGACCAGCGGAATGCAGTAACAAACGTTGAGCCTGTCTCCTTGGCAGTTGAACAAAATTCGGTGCTCTTCGATGAGTCTGGTGAGGAATGGCGTGATGACGTTGATGATACAGGCTCAGTCTGCAGCTGTGACATCTCAGATGAAGATTGGAACCCCGAAGAAGATGAAGATTCTGATGATGAAAGTGCAGATTCCTTTCATAACCCACGCATCAATTGGCTTGAAGAAAACGAGGAGTCTTGTAACGAGAGCTAGTCAATTATTTTTGATAGCTGTTTAAAGCAGTTGTTTCAACTTTGCAGGATTTGCGGCGCCATAGTGAATAATGCTTATCTCAGGCAAAAAGGAAGCCTGATTTGTGTAACCACCATGTGCAAAGCTGGCCACATCGAGCCTTGGTTCTCTCAGCCGTTTACTAAAGGGATGGCAACCTGAAACCTTATATGTAGCGGAGGAATTCTGTTTACTGGGAATCACTTCATGATAGTTAGTGCTCTCATGAGTGCATGCAACATAAGATTTTTTGAGAAAGGTACTTTTTATTATATTCAGTCAAAGGAAGTACCTTTGGCCAGTGGTGAACAACCATTACATTGTCCAGCAGAGAGAAATTCTTCAGACATTTAGAGGACAACCTCTAGTGCTTACCGGTGACGGACGATGTGACAGTCCTGGTCACAATGCTAAGTACGGGACGTATAGTGTGGTGGAAGTGACGACAGAAAAGATCGTGGATTTTTCCCTTGTGCAGGTATCTGAAGTCGACAACTCCAACGCTATTGCCAAATTTCATATCGTGAGGGACTGGAGTGAATCCGGACATCGCGGACAACATGTAAACAACATGGCGGCCGTGCTGACCACAGTAACCATAGATTAAGTAAAGAAGAAAAGTTGGCACCGGAATTGCAGCTCTCGTTTTTGTAAAAATTCCTGGAGGTCGGAGGGAATTACCTATTACACCCTTACCTGGATGAAATAGATTAAGACTTTAAAATTCGATCTATACTCAACCAAATTTCGCCTCAATAATCCTCAATGTGTTAAAAATTCTTACAAAACATAATGCATATTTCACACTAAGAACTAAAAAAATGTTAATATGGACGCTTCCGTTTGCCCCTTGAGGATCCTCTGCGTCGAATTCGCCTTCTTATGTGAGAGAGTGAATCAAGCATAGGCATCGCAGAAGGATAATGGCCCGTGGAATCAAACGAGAAAGGTGTCGCTCCGGTCAGGTCATCAGGGTCCATCCAAATAAGGTTACATCTGTTTTGTTCCACAAAACGGTTTAAAAGTCTCGTGATCAACAAGTCTTTTTCATGACGTGGGTTCACTACAAGGCATTCGACGTTCTCGGATAGACTGACTGGTCCGTGAATTTGAACCTGTGGAGGATATTTCAAAGTGTCAGTGTGGTTAATTGACTTTAAAAGTCCTGTGTAGTGTCGAGGTACAAATGAATACACTATTTGGTATCAACTGGTAATAAATGGAAGCTTTCAAAAGGCATTTAAAACTACATATTGATAGAGCAAGTGGTTGAAAATGATTATTCAACTCTCACTTATGTCCAGAAATGCAGGCTAATGAAATTCAATGCTCTTTATGAATAAGCTTCACAAAGTGTCATTTTCATATTACTTCATATTTGACAGAGTTACGTGTTTTGGTGACTTTTTAGGAAAGAGGACACTTTGTGATGCTTATCATAACGTGCATTCATCTCATTAACCTGCATTTTAACACTTTAGACAAGACTAACTAGCGCTATGCGTGTGGAATATGCAGCATGCAGCTTTTCGCTTATCTTTGTCGATCGGTCGTTGTCATGCGTCAAGCCAAATCCGGATATGAGAGTGGTCTGGCGAAAAGCTGCCTAATTATGACTTCAATGAATCAATTTTTGAGTTATTTTTTTGTAAAAAAAATACCTCTTAGTCGACGCGTCAAGTATGTTGTGCACGGGTCAATGGATCAGTGAGTGAGTGAGTGAGTGAGTGAGTGAGTGAGTGAGTGAGTGAGTGAGTGAGTGAGTGAGTGAGTGAGTGAGTGAGTGAGTGAGTGAGTGAGTGAGTGAGTGAGTGAGTGAGTGAGTGAGTGAGTGAGTGAGTGAGTGAGTGAGTGAGTGAGTGAGTGAGTGAGTGAGTGAGTGAGTGAGTGAGTGAGTGAGTGAGTGAGTGAGTGAGTGAGTGAGTGAGTGAGTGAGTGAGTGAGTGAGTGTGAGTGAGTGAGTGAGTGAGTGAGTGAGTGAGTGAGTGAGTGAGTGAGTGAGTGAGTGAGTGAGTGAGTGAGTGTGAGTGAGTGAGTGAGTGAGTGAGTGAGTGAGTGAGTGAGTGAGTGAGTGAGTGAGTGAGTGAGTGAGTGAGTGAGTGAGTGAGTAAGTGAGAGATGTATGTATGTCACACCAATCAGATCGGGTCTACTATAAACAGCGAATCAAATTTCTTGTTTTAAAGGTAAATGGTATATGAGAAGATTTGATCCCGATACAGTTCAGAACGGCCATATTTATTCTTCTATAAAAGAGGAGGAAGTATTCATATATTGGGTTTTTTCATTCGCCAAATTTGGTGGGTTAGGTTGAGGATTTTAGTTATGGACGAGATGAGCCTTGAGGTTTGAAACAGTGCGTGAGCTAGTTGTATGCAAATGAACGAGATGTTATTTTTAGTTACAAAGGTAACTTGATATTTTTGTTCTTCACAAGGAGTAAATTCAATTAGACGTCACGCATCGTTGCTTCTAGTTCTTAGGAAATGTTTTAGGGGAGACAAGACTATTTTGATTCGAAAGAATACGAATGTTTACAATAGGTACAGGTAACGATTGTTATGTTCTTGTTGCATGCAAATATAAACAGATATTTTTATTTTTTAGTTACAAACAGTAATTTGACACTTGTTTTTCACAAGGGTGTAAATTCAATCAGAGCTAACCAATCGTCAGCACCTGTTCCCACGAGATGCTTGCTATTTTTAGTTACAAATGGTAACTTGACACTTTTGTTTTTCGTGTAAGAGAATTAAAATAGTTCGCACGAGATGTTTGCTATTTTTAGTTATAAATGGTAACTTGACACTTCTATTTTTGCTATGGGAATAAATTCAATGGGAGCTTACAAATTGTCGGCTTTAGTTTCCAGGATATTAAACAAAAAAGAAGCTTTCATTTCTAAACTGTTTTTACGTCTCTGCATTAGCAGTTTATAGCTTTATCTGATGACATTCATTTCAGTTCGATATTTTTTTTAAGACTGCGTGGCGTCAACCTAAAGTGTAAAATCAGACTTTCAATGTATCAGAAAGTTTTTTTCTCTTTCTTTCTATTTTCGGTGAAGTAATGTTGTTTTGTAAAAAGGGTAAACTTACGACTCGTATAAAATGCGAAAAGTTCTCTTAACGGCTTGAGTATTTTTGAGCAAAAATTCCTCTTGGGGTTGAAAGGGCTATGAGATCGGTGAGTGATGGGGAGTTATGCATGTGCGCATGTCACACAAATCACAGTGTGGGTTGTAACAAAGAACGAATCAAATTGCCTGTTAGAAAATAAGATGATATCTATAGTAATTTGGAGATGTGTCAGGTTACTGTAGTTTGTTTAGTAAAACATTTTACATGTCATCGATTCAGAATTCTGCTATCTCTGAAACCTTTCAGTTCACAAAAAAAATAACTCTTGCACGCCTTGCGTGCCTATGTTTATTAACTGGATTTACCTCTTTGTATTGTGAAATGCAATCTGATCGATGAAATGGAACTTTCCCGGTGGCTACGTCCATAATCTAAAGGAAGAACGGAGATAGAGTAAAATGCTTCGTCATGTGCAGAAAATGTCAACCGACTCGATAAGTGATCTGTATGTGACGAGCGCGACGCAAATAACGAGTTACACCAGTCACTGATGCTGTGGCAAACGCCACAAACGTGGACGCTAAACGTGAACCAGTCACTGATGCTGTGGGAAACGCCACCAACGTGGACGCTAAGAGGACACTTGGGAACTGGCTAAATGAAATAACAACTCAAATTAAAAAGAGTGCAGTTTATTTGTTTTATTTACCGCTGTTATCTCCTGATCTGTGTAGGAAAACAAAACGTTTTCATAATGTTCACAACAAGAAAGTTTTACTGCCGCTCCTGATGTGTCCTGAGAGGCAAACGTGGTACGAAGGCGGACTTTCTTGAGCTAAAATAAAATAAAATTAAGAAAGACAATTGATACAGAAGGAAATTAATAGGGGGCTGAGCATGCAACTCCGGTACAAATTTCAGCAGAAACTAATAAGGGGACCTTTTTTTTTTTCTTTTAAAAATAAAGTTATAATCAGAAACAATTCATTTCGTTCACTGCCTGTTTTTTACTGGACAACTACGACGCTCACAGATGTGACGCGACGTTTTTCGCACAAGAAAATACAGCATTTGACTTAA
>JAHPZR010039195.1:0-21344 GCA_019787425.1 Platygyra sinensis | reverse complement strand
TCTAAATCGTAACTCCTTCGCCCCGAATTTTTAAGATCTAATTACACCGAGCGTGTTTGAAAATCTCAAACGAAAATGCCTCCATCTTGTAGTGGGCGTTAAAAAAACCATTTCACCGAAAAGAACGACAAGAGCGATTTGTGGGTTCTCGATCAATCTACAAAGATTTTTTTCTCTGTCATGTGAAAAATGATCTATTGTATAGGACAGAGACATTTCGTTAATCGACCCACTCAGTGCAACTGACAGACATGGAGATTCCGCGCATAGTTCAAGTGTCTAATCCCAAGTATTTGTTTCAATCCACTCACAGTCTACATGAATGTTCTAACCTACCGGGGGGGGGGGGTACTCCTTCATATGGGTAATGGGTATGTGCAGCCCAAAGGGAGGCGTTTTTTTCAGCCGTTTTGGTCATAAATAGGGTTTCGATTTAGCTGATTTCGGCCATTTTGTCATAAATAGGGTATGGTTTTGTACTCTAGCCCTACGATGGGTATGTTCTTAAACTTAGAAGCCACTTTTTCATCATTATCGAAAAGAAAAGCAACAACAGCCCTTCACAAATTATGTTTCCGGTAATTCAACATTGATCTGAACTAGAGATCCAGTTATAAGGCAGGTCTGAAACAGGATTTTAATGTAAGGTTCAGGTCATAAATAGGGTTGCGAATTTTTGGTCAGGTCATATTATAAAAAAGGGTAGGGAATATCGCAGATTTTAGTCATAAATAGGGTAAGGGTTTTAGGAATCGGGACGCACACCCCCACCCAATTTTCCTGGGAGTATCCCCCCGGGTAACCATAGTGGTGACTAAAATTTATTTTCTCGCCACAAATATCAGTGCATTGACAAGAAGATAAGTGGCAAGAATAAATAATTTTTAAATTCTTTGTCTTCTTGTCAATGCACGGATATTTAAATTGCTATTAAAATAGTAATTTAGAATATTTTTCGTGTACCACGCCCAACTTAACGTCATCCGAGGCCCCGGGGGAGGGTACTCCCTTTTTGGGGCTATACAGGACGTGCCGCTGGATAGGTATGGTTTTTGGCTTCCCTGTCCTAAAACAGGGATACAATTCGAATGCTCTGTCCTTAAACAGGTAGAACCTGTCAAAACCGGGTATATTTTCGAGCCGGAGGAGACTTTAAACCAGACTGCGAGCAGTCTCTTTCTTTTCTTAGCTTGGCGCGGAACCTGCGAGAAGTTGTAAAGAGCTATGCGATCGAGCGGCAGAAAAAGCGACGCATTTTTTTTTTTCCAGATTTGGCAATATCAACTGAGTTAAACCGACAGTATGTGTAGGTATAGTTTCTTTGTCTGGATAACGGATGAAGGAATAAATGTTACTGTGTCGCGCAGACGTGAGGGATCTTGATTAGGGATATTTTATTGTAAAAGCTCTTATTGGTGCTTTAATCAAAATAAATTAACCTCAAAAATAAGTTCCTCTCTATTCATATACAATAAAATGAAAAAAAATCCATTCTCTTTGATTGCTATTAAAAAAATCGCCCTTCTAAAGTGCAAGACGAAATTGCCACGGTATTTAGCAGCTTAAAGCTTGAACGGCTTTTTGTTTGTTCAAGTGTAGATATAGAGGACGCAACAACGTGGTTTAGACCGCTTCGAGCATGGCTTCTTCAGTTTGAATACTATTCAACAGTGTAAATTCCTGTAAAACCAGCGAGTGTGACATTTATCGCTTGTCCTAACAGGGTCTTAAAATGTGAGGTCGTTGTCCTACACAGGGTAGGGTTTTTAGGTATTTGTTGTCCTAACAGGGTCAGGATTTCAAACCCTCGCGGCACCCCTGTACCCAAACAGTAGTCAAGTAACCCACCCCCCCCCCCCCGTGACCGAGTCCACACATGAAGACCGATTTTTTCGTCGTTATTTTACCCATGCAGGGTTTAATAGCATATCAGTTCTCAGTTGAGTTTTTTCCCTGCTTTTTACAAAACCGTAAGCTTGGGAGTTTGTTGATAAAAAAAAGACAATGTTCTTTATTTTCTACGTCGCGTGCTTGAACTGATTTGGTATCAGTATGCTTGATAAATTGCATGCGTATTAACGGATTAAAATGGGATGGACTGAGGACTGAGACTCCGCCACCTTGACTCACGTCCGAGATGACAACGTTTTCTTTTCTTTTCTGATTTTGCAGTTCCAGTACTGCCTGTGCGTACCGAAAGTCCTCTGTTTGCTCAGTGTGATTCTCCTTGTGACAATTTTACCCTCGTCCCAGAAGACAGCGAAGACAGGCCGAAAAAATATACACAATACTACCAGATAGCGGAAAACCGCTGTTCAGCCACCGGAATCACTATCAAAAACGGCTCAACAGACCCAACGCGCGAAGGAAAAATTGCTACGTCGACTGCCAGAGAATAAGTACTGTCGTCGAAGAATCCGGTTATCACGCTGTCAAGCGAAGAATGTTCACGAGGCACAAGAAACGATGGAAGGGCGAGCATCGAGATTCGGTTCTAGTCGTGACCGAGCCCAGCAAGAGCGCTAGAAGAGGATGAGGACGAGAGAAGAGGCCAATCCCTTAGACCATCTTGGACGCATTTGGTCAATTTGCGAATACGACAGCTCAGCGGAAAGTCTAGCGGTTGACTTGGGAAAAGCGCGAACCTTTCTCCTCGCGGCAAAGCAAAAAACGTGGTGATCCGTTTATAAAACTACAATTCTTTGACGGAAAGAGAAAAAACGTGTCACAGAGCAAATGAAAAAGGAAAACGCGCCGACCAACTTGATGAAATGTTCTATTTTAATCTGCCTGTTTCGGAGCCTCAAGAGGTGTTAACACTTCGTTGTCCGTATATGACGGGTCATAGAGCGAGCCAGCAAACTGTGGTAGGAGAGGTGCGGTGTCCTTCTGAATGAGGTGGAGACAAATCAGAAAGTTGCATTATGGGGGAGAGATCCTCGTGGCTATTGAAGAGGTGTATGTTGATGGCTACTTTGTTTAGTTCGAAACTATGTTAATCCTGTTTGCGTCATACTAGCGATATTTTATCTCTAGATACCACCTGGAGCTGAAGGACTTAGCCTATTATATTACTGTGGCTTAACAAAATCTGCCCATGAAGTTTGACTTTCCCAGTGTTTTCATGTTTCAATTCGCGATAAAAACGGTTAGGACATTTGAAAAATATTGTTGGGGGAAAGCGTGTTTGGAAAAAAATTCACTCTAAACAACTTGAAAATCCAGCTCAATGGACAATGAGAAATGGCAGCAGGCCACATCGACTGGATTTTTTCACGGCCACCGCGCGCGGCCAATAACAAAAGTGACAAAAGATGCCATGTGTGAGTTTGATTGATAGCACCAGAACCCCTAATCGACAGTTCAATTCAGTTTGGAAACACTATCCAGTGGTTGACAACTGTTTTGACTTTCCTTGATCTTAAATTCTCCACATATTTGGGAAACTATCATTTGAGTAAGACAGACTTACTTCTTGATAGGGAATCTTATGTAGTTTTTGGGAAGGTAAATGGAGGGAACTGGGCGAAGGTGCAGCTAAATCTGTAACGAGACTTGTGTGGACCCTAAAAAACTTCTGCTTTTTTGTGCGTAATTAACCCAACTAAAAAATGATATTAAATGGTACATTTTCGGCTGATGCTAAATGCATGTTTACTAACGGATTGCAAAGACTGCTTTTTTATCTAATGTGTAGATTTTTATTGAACCTTGAACAAAACAGATCAGCTAGTTAAACATGCGAAAAGTTAAGGTGGCCCGACAGGCAAAAAAGTAAAAACACGAAGCAGACTTTTTTCCGCAATATGACCTTTCATTTAACGATTTGACGTGACACCGCCATTTTATCGATATCAACTTCCATAATTTTTCAGTCATATAACTTTTAATTTTATTATTTTTGCTTGTTTTGCTTTTTAATTCAAAACACTTCTTGTTTTGTTTTTTGTTTGCTTGTTTGTTTTGTTTTAGAGCCGTCTGAACTTGGCGAAATCCACATTTCCATGTCCTACTTCCCCACCCTGGACAGACTTACAATTATCGTTCTTAGAGCTGCCAACTTAAAGAAAATGGAACCCCACGGGACAGGTGACAGTACAGAATTATTCACTTTGCTTAGGAGCCCTTGTCTTTGCTATTAAAAAACTTTGCCCTCTACGATCACCCCGAGTTCTTTATCAGTATTTGAAAATGTATTGCTCTCCGCAATGCTAAATCTATCTGTACACTTAGGAAATTTATCTAATGCAATTCTCCTTTAATTTATGATTTTGTAGTATTGAAAGGGATATCTCCTTTTAGTAGAATTCTACTAGTATACTAATGTAAATGCTGCAATCTGATTGGCTGAGCTACTCGTATACTATTTAACAATTAGATTATGAGCTCGAGATTTCTATCGCGCGATAGAAATCGAGGGCGAATAATCTAATTGTTTTAGTATAAATCTACTAGTCGTTCAAAACTTTCATCTAAATTCTCTTCACAGACACTTCGAAAACACGAAAAAGCGGCCCCTAGTGCACGCTGCTACGCTACTCACTATCTATCATAGAATAGAACGTGAGTAGCGTAGCCAATCAGAGGGCAGCATTCGTGATAGAACGCTAGTAGATTTATACTAACAGCCATTAGAGTGCATTTGGCTGCCGGTCGTCTTCGAAATGTGATGTTTTTATAGTTTTCCGAGGTTTCGGAAGGAAATTTAGATGTAAACGGGTAATTAAACTCCTGGGAAAACTAAAAGAAGCACATTTACGGTTTCCTGACTTTAAAAAACTTGAAAATATTGAAAAAGCGGGAACGCGCGTAAACAACTGCAAATTTGCCAAGGACAGTTCGATACGTGCAACTTTGTTTAAGGGTAAAGTTCAATAATGCGTGGGAAAATCATTGGAAACCGTTAATTTTGTTAATTTTGGTTAGAATTCTACTAAAACAATTAGATTATTCGCTCTCGATTTCTATGAGGTGATAGTTGATTCGGCCTTCGGCCTCATCAACTATCACCTCATAGAAATCTCGAGCTCATAATCTAATTGTTAAATAGAAGCGATAACGAATTTGCCTAGATCTTTTTACTGCCTAATATCCCCTATATTCTTCCTAAGTGATGTAAATAAGATTTGAGTGGCAGATAAAGTTGAGTGACTGATTGAATTCTCCTAAGGAGTAGGCTATTAATTGACAATTATTTTTAAAGTGAAAAGCGCCACTGAGAAAAGTCGCGTGTTGCAAATCACGATTTGTTTGCAGATCTCATTGGCCGAGACAAACTTTCCAACAATAATTAAAGTAATCACTAAACAGATTCCATAGAAAAATATTCTCTACGAGGGTGAAAATTCCCCAAATGTTCTAGGGAGCCCTTTTATATCCCTTCCGTAATAATGTTTTCTATTCCAATACGCGTACTTTTAAATACGTTCTTATTTATTTGTCTTCCGTCCTAAAGGATGCAAACTCTGTTAAAAAGTTGTTATCAGAAAACGAAGCGTTTTGAAAACGCAGTTCAATGGCTTGGACGGGGGTGTTTTGTGGAATTTAACGAAAATGGCATGTGTACGAAATAATTTTGACGAAATAATTTTGATTCCAGTTAACAACTGCAAAAATCATTTGCATTGGATTTTAACTCTATTGATGTTGTGTTTTTGACTATTGTTTTTATCTTATTTTATATTTCAGATTCATACGCCAAAGTCACGTTTTCAATTGGTAACAAAATAATCAAGACGAAGAAAAGTTCAGTCCATCATGCAACGCGCGATCCACTGTACAACGAATCTTTTAACTTCACAGTGTCCGGGGATGACCTGGGCTCTGGTACCCTACTTGTTTCAATTATGCACTCCAGGGAAGGGGGGAAGGAAGACCAATTAATCGGTAGGGTCCTGCTGGGAGGAATGATGTACGCCAGGGGGACTGAGTGCGAACACTGGACTGAAATGATGACGAATCCACGAAATATGATTAAATACTGGCATACGTTAACAGGTTAAATAGGGAAATATGGCAATTATTTCAAAGTATAATTTGACTTGTTACCCGTTTTGTTCATATATAAACAATAGCCTTCATTTGGCAAGAAAGTTTGCTAGGAAATTAGTCCGCGGATATTACCTGTTGCTCGAAGCGAACAGCGTAGCGTAGCTCGAGGAAAACTGTGAGCTTCGCGGAACAGACAATGTCAAAGGACAAATATCCGAGCACATTTTCGCCCCAAATGGAGGCTATTGTGTTTATTATTCTTCAAATCCTATTTCGCAACGCGCGTTGTTTTGAAAATTGGGGAATATTTAACAACTATTCACCGAAGTTGAGGTGGCTAGCGGTGGACATTTACCGAGCCGCAAAGCGGCTAGGTAAATAGCCACCGCTAGCCACCGACACTGAGGTGAATAGTTGTTTTAGTATATACTAATTAAAAACAGTGAGATAATATACACCACAAAAAATTAATTTGGATGATTTCTTCACTTGTCACGGATGCAAACCCGGACGCCATTTTTCTCGAGTTGCTCGGAGGTAAATAGCAAAAGGATATTCGGAGTTTGACGAGCCAATCAGAGCGCGCCTTCAACGCTATCCACTGTTTTAGTATACGTATACTTATTAACAATTATTCTTTGAAATCGAGGTAAATATTCTGCCACTATTCACCGAGATTGAGAAGAATAATTGTTTAGTATATACACAGGAAGTGATCTCAACAACATTTCAGAAGGAAACCATTAAAAATCGATTTAATTGACCTCTCAATTCATGCGTGGAAAACGTGCAAGCTGTACAAAGCATACGCGAATTCGCGAAACTATTTACAGAATCTTTGAACATGGAAAATCTATAGTTAATCTTTGAAAAAACCTCCTGACAGTCTAGAATAATGGTCCTTAAACACCGTTCAAATCAGTGTGAATCAAAAGTATGCTTTATTCAAAAGTATGCTTTATTTTTGTTTGGCTTACGCATTATTCACTCGGTAGGGGGTGAATAATGCTCATTAGCCAGAGATAGCGAACCAATCAGATTGCTTAAAAACACCAAGATCACTGAGTGTGTATATACTAATCTCGGATATTCCATATTCGGTCACGTGACGTGTTTAGGCCAATCGCGCGCGAGCGAAAATATTTGATGGATTATAAATAGCAATATCTCTATTATAAAACTGAGCACTGGTTAAGATAGCTACGAGAAATAACTTCTCCAGATTTGTAACACGTGTATTTTTATTTACCCCATATACGTAATCTTATTTTTCAGACGCGAAAAAGGAGACTGAAAAAATGTAACTTGAGAAAATTATTTAGAGACGAGACGTAAAAAAGCGGAATCCAAATAAAATAAAGTTGAATAATTCTTTGTAACAAGCATTTTAAACTGTATTACAGTTAGTTCTGAACTTTCCAAACAGGTGCATTGGTCACA
Source organism: Platygyra sinensis (assembly GCA_019787425.1). Classification (NCBI taxonomy): domain Eukaryota; kingdom Metazoa; phylum Cnidaria; class Anthozoa; order Scleractinia; family Merulinidae; genus Platygyra; species Platygyra sinensis. Next base: position 13,913 of record JAHPZR010039195.1, on the reverse strand, counting down.
GGGTTTATAAAAGGCGTCCAACTTTTGCATCTCTTTAAATTGCAGAGGGAAGCATGCTATAAGTAGCCAGAATATTCAGCCTGGGGCGCCGGAAAAAATAATATTCTCATTAAAAAACGAGTGTAGCTCCACATTGAGACAAGGGACATACCTGCTATCAAGAAACTGCCCAACCATTGGTGAACACGTTGGCATTATTTTCGTGACACAATAGGTTACCATACCAACACTATGGCCTGCTAAAAACACCCTTAATTTCAGCTTAGAGCGCTTATATTTCAAAAACGGCACAGTGAATTTTTTTCTTATTGTAGAAGTTTGATAAGCAGGATGAGATGCAACTTTTGGCAAAGTTAAAAAAAATCTGTACATGGGGTTCAGAGCCACCTTATATTTTCGATAATTTAAGGTGGCTCTGAACCCCGTGTACAGAATTTTTTTAAAACTTTGCCAAAAGTTGTATCTCATCCTGCTCATTAAAATTTTACAATAAGAAAAAATTTCACCGTGCCGTTTTTGAAATATAAGCGCTTAAAGCTGAAATTAAGGGTGTTTTTAGCAGGTCATATTGTTGCTATGGTAACCTATTGTGTCACAAAAATAATGCCAACGTGTTCACCAGTGATTGGGCATTTTTTGTTACCATGATTGTAGCATCAATTAATAAAGAGTGGTTATAATGACACATCAAATCCAAGTCTTGGAATGTGCTGGAAACTGTTTTGAGTCACCTTAAAAAACGATCAGTGATATAATTACCGTATAGTGTCTGATTCGCATTTGCTTTAAACCGGCGTCAAGCGATTGGCTTAAAAAAGTTAGTCTATCATCCAATCAAAAGTAAACCCAAAATCAATCGTGACTGGCTGCTGATTTGCGAAACGTAACGATTGCGTGACAAGGATTTATGGTAACGTCCTATCAAAGACGGAAAAAACGTATTATAGAGGCAACTCAGTTCGCCGGGTAGAGCCGGATTCCATATGGACATATGTTATTTCCTCTGTGACTCCATTCTGGCGTGTTTTAGTAACAACAAAAGCGAAACCTTTTAGATGTTTAATCAGTCATTCGACAAAAGGAGGAGGACAATTTCAAAGCCTTGTTAGCTTTACGGATTGCCTCATTTATTTGAAAACTAAGTTTTCAATTATTTTAGACACTTCACGGGGTAAGCAGCGTGGCAATATAATTTATGAATGATGTATCGTCTTCGTGTGCTTTCCGAGAACGTTTAATTCCTCTAGCACTGATTTCCTAGCACAAAAGTGCAAAATTTCATTTAGCTTCTCGGCAATTAAAATATTGTTCTAAAAGTCTTTTAAACCTAAATTAACTAGTTTTTTTAATTGATGGAGACACGAGATTTAAAAGAGAATTATAAATTTTCGGCAGTATCTTCCGTACACAGTGAAACACACAGATTAACGACATTAACCTTCTTGATCATGTCCGCGCACCGCACGTTCGAAAACCTTTTGTTCTAAAATGACCAGGACACACGCTTTATAGAAGATCGACAGAAAAGTTACTCACATGTTTGAAGGAATCCGGCTATACCCGGCGAACTGAGTTGCCTCTATAATACGTTTTTCCGTCTTTGATAGGACGTTACCATAAATCCTTGTCACGCAATCGTTACGTTTCGCAAATCAGCAGCCAGTCACGATTGATTTTGGGTTTACTTTTGATTGGATGATAGACTAACTTTTTTAAGCCAATCGCTTGACGCCGGTTTAAAGCAAATGCGAATCAGACACTATACGGTAATTATATCACTGATCGTTTTTTAAGGTGACTCAAAACAGTTTCCAGCACATTCCAAGACTTGGATTTGATGTGTCATTATAACCACTCTTTATTAATTGATGCTACAATCATGGTAACAAAAAATGCCCAATCACTGGTGAACACGTTGGCATTATTTTTGTGACACAATAGGTTACCATAGCAACAATATGACCTGCTAAAAACACCCTTAATTTCAGCTTTAAGCGCTTATATTTCAAAAACGGCACGGTGAAATTTTTTCTTATTGTAAAATTTTAATGAGCAGGATGAGATACAACTTTTGGCAAAGTTTTAAAAAAATTCTGTACACGGGGTTCAGAGCCACCTTAAATTATCGAAAATATAAGGTGGCTCTGAACCCCATGTACAGATTTTTTTTAACTTTGCCAAAAGTTGCATCTCATCCTGCTTATCAAACTTCTACAATAAGAAAAAAATTCACTGTGCCGTTTTTGAAATATAAGCGCTCTAAGCTGAAATTAAGGGTGTTTTTAGCAGGCCATAGTGTTGGTATGGTAACCTATTGTGTCACGAAAATAATGCCAACGTGTTCACCAATGGTTGGGCAGTTTCTTGATAGCAGGTATGTCCCTTGTCTCAATGTGGAGCTACACTCGTTTTTTAATGAGAATATTATTTTTTCCGGCGCCCCAGGCTGAATATTCTGGCTACTTATAGCATGCTTCCCTCTGCAATTTAAAGAGATGCAAAAGTTGGACGCCTTTTATAAACCCTGTGACCAATGCACCTGTTTGGAAAGTTCAGAACTAACTGTAATACAGTTTAAAATGCTTGTTACAAAGAATTATTCAACTTTATTTTATTTGGATTCCGCTTTTTTACGTCTCGTCTCTAAATAATTTTCTCAAGTTACATTTTTTCAGTCTCCTTTTTCGCGTCTGAAAAATAAGATTACGTATATGGGGTAAATAAAAATACACGTGTTACAAATCTGGAGAAGTTATTTCTCGTAGCTATCTTAACCAGTGCTCAGTTTTATAATAGAGATATTGCTATTTATAATCCATCAAATATTTTCGCTCGCGCGCGATTGGCCTAAACACGTCACGTGACCGAATATGGAATATCCGAGATTAGTATATACACACTCAGTGATCTTGGTGTTTTAAGCAATCTGATTGGTTCGCTATCTCTGGCTAATGAGCATTATTCACCCCTACCGAGTGAATAATGCGTAAGCCAAACAAAAATAAAGCATACTTTTGAATAAAGCATACTTTTGATTCACACTGATTTGAACGGTGTTTAAGGACCATTATTCTAGACTGTCAGGAGGTTTTTTCAAAGATTAACTATAGATTTTCCATGTTCAAAGATTCTGTAAATAGTTTCGCGAATTCGCGTATGCTTTGTACAGCTTGCACGTTTTCCACGCATGAATTGAGAGGTCAATTAAATCGATTTTTAATGGTTTCCTTCTGAAATGTTGTTGAGATCACTTCCTGTGTATATACTAAAACAATTATTCTTCTCAATCTCGGTGAATAGTGGCAGAATATTTACCTCGATTTCAAAGAATAATTGTTAATAAGTATACGTATACTAAAACAGTGGATAGCGTTGAAGGCGCGCTCTGATTGGCTCGTCAAACTCCGAATATCCTTTTGCTATTTACCTCCGAGCAACTCGAGAAAAAATGGCGTCCGGGTTTGCATCCGTGACAAGTGAAGAAATCATCCAAATTAATTTTTTGTGGTGTATATTATCTCACTGTTTTTAATTAGTATATACTAAAACAACTATTCACCTCAGTGTCGGTGGCTAGCGGTGGCTATTTACCTAGCCGCTTTGCGGCTCGGTAAATGTCCACCGCTAGCCACCTCAACTTCGGTGAATAGTTGTTAAATATTCCCCAATTTTCAAAACAACGCGCGTTGCGAAATAGGATTTGAAGAATAATAAACACAATAGCCTCCATTTGGGGCGAAAATGTGCTCGGATATTTGTCCTTTGACATTGTCTGTTCCGCGAAGCTCACAGTTTTCCTCGAGCTACGCTACGCTGTTCGCTTCGAGCAACAGGTAATATCCGCGGACTAATTTCCTAGCAAACTTTCTTGCCAAATGAAGGCTATTGTTTATATATGAACAAAACGGGTAACAAGTCAAATTATACTTTGAAATAATTGCCATATTTCCCTATTTAACCTGTTAACGTATGCCAGTATTTAATCATATTTCGTGGATTCGTCATCATTTCAGTCCAGTGTTCGCACTCAGTCCCCCTGGCGTACATCATTCCTCCCAGCAGGACCCTACCGATTAATTGGTCTTCCTTCCCCCCTTCCCTGGAGTGCATAATTGAAACAAGTAGGGTACCAGAGCCCAGGTCATCCCCGGACACTGTGAAGTTAAAAGATTCGTTGTACAGTGGATCGCGCGTTGCATGATGGACTGAACTTTTCTTCGTCTTGATTATTTTGTTACCAATTGAAAACGTGACTTTGGCGTATGAATCTGAAAATATAAAATAAGATAAAAACAATAGTCAAAAACACAACATCAATAGAGTTAAAATCCAATGCAAATGATTTTTGCAGTTGTTAACTGGAATCAAAATTATTTCGTCAAAATTATTTCGTACACATGCCATTTTCGTTAAATTCCACAAAACACCCCCGTCCAAGCCATTGAACTGCGTTTTCAAAACGCTTCGTTTTCTGATAACAACTTTTTAACAGAGTTTGCATCCTTTAGGACGGAAGACAAATAAATAAGAACGTATTTAAAAGTACGCGTATTGGAATAGAAAACATTATTACGGAAGGGATATAAAAGGGCTCCCTAGAACATTTGGGGAATTTTCACCCTCGTAGAGAATATTTTTCTATGGAATCTGTTTAGTGATTACTTTAATTATTGTTGGAAAGTTTGTCTCGGCCAATGAGATCTGCAAACAAATCGTGATTTGCAACACGCGACTTTTCTCAGTGGCGCTTTTCACTTTAAAAATAATTGTCAATTAATAGCCTACTCCTTAGGAGAATTCAATCAGTCACTCAACTTTATCTGCCACTCAAATCTTATTTACATCACTTAGGAAGAATATAGGGGATATTAGGCAGTAAAAAGATCTAGGCAAATTCGTTATCGCTTCTATTTAACAATTAGATTATGAGCTCGAGATTTCTATGAGGTGATAGTTGATGAGGCCGAAGGCCGAATCAACTATCACCTCATAGAAATCGAGAGCGAATAATCTAATTGTTTTAGTAGAATTCTAACCAAAATTAACAAAATTAACGGTTTCCAATGATTTTCCCACGCATTATTGAACTTTACCCTTAAACAAAGTTGCACGTATCGAACTGTCCTTGGCAAATTTGCAGTTGTTTACGCGCGTTCCCGCTTTTTCAATATTTTCAAGTTTTTAAAGTCAGGAAACCGTAAATGTGCTTCTTTTAGTTTTCCCAGGAGTTTAATTACCCGTTTACATCTAAATTTCCTTCCGAAACCTCGGAAAACTATAAAAACATCACATTTCGAAGACGACCGGCAGCCAAATGCACTCTAATGGCTGTTAGTATAAATCTACTAGCGTTCTATCACGAATGCTGCCCTCTGATTGGCTACGCTACTCACGTTCTATTCTATGATAGATAGTGAGTAGCGTAGCAGCGTGCACTAGGGGCCGCTTTTTCGTGTTTTCGAAGTGTCTGTGAAGAGAATTTAGATGAAAGTTTTGAACGACTAGTAGATTTATACTAAAACAATTAGATTATTCGCCCTCGATTTCTATCGCGCGATAGAAATCTCGAGCTCATAATCTAATTGTTAAATAGTATACGAGTAGCTCAGCCAATCAGATTGCAGCATTTACATTAGTATACTAGTAGAATTCTACTAAAAGGAGATATCCCTTTCAATACTACAAAATCATAAATTAAAGGAGAATTGCATTAGATAAATTTCCTAAGTGTACAGATAGATTTAGCATTGCGGAGAGCAATACATTTTCAAATACTGATAAAGAACTCGGGGTGATCGTAGAGGGCAAAGTTTTTTAATAGCAAAGACAAGGGCTCCTAAGCAAAGTGAATAATTCTGTACTGTCACCTGTCCCGTGGGGTTCCATTTTCTTTAAGTTGGCAGCTCTAAGAACGATAATTGTAAGTCTGTCCAGGGTGGGGAAGTAGGACATGGAAATGTGGATTTCGCCAAGTTCAGACGGGCTCTAAAACAAAACAAACAAGCAAACAAAAAACAAAACAAGAAGTGTTTTGAATTAAAAAGCAAAACAAGCAAAAATAATAAAATTAAAAGTTATATGACTGAAAAATTATGGAAGTTGATATCGATAAAATGGCGGTGTCACGTCAAATCGTTAAATGAAAGGTCATATTGCGGAAAAAAGTCTGCTTCGTGTTTTTACTTTTTTGCCTGTCGGGCCACCTTAACTTTTCGCATGTTTAACTAGCTGATCTGTTTTGTTCAAGGTTCAATAAAAATCTACACATTAGATAAAAAGCAGTCTTTGCAATCCGTTAGTAAACATGCATTTAGCATCAGCCGAAAATGTACCATTTAATATCATTTTTAGTTGGGTTAATTACGCACAAAAAGCAGAAGTTTTTTAGGGTCCACACAAGTCTCGTTACAGATTTAGCTGCACCTTCGCCCAGTTCCCTCCATTTACCTTCCCAAAAACTACATAAGATTCCCTATCAAGAAGTACAGTCTGTCTTACTCAAATGATAGGTTCCCAAATATGTGGAGAATTTAAGATCAAGGAAAGTCAAAACAGTTGTCAACCACTTGATAGTGTTTCAAAATGAATTGAACTGTAGATAGGGTTCTGTGCTATCAATCAAACCAACAATGGCATCTTTTGTCACTTTTTATTGGCCGCGCGCGGTGGCCGTGAAAAAATCCAGTGATGTGCCTGCTGCCATTTTCATTGTCATTGAATGATTTTCAGTTGTTTAGAGTGAATTTTTTTCCAAACAAGCTTTCCCCAACAATATTTTAAATGTCCAACGTTTATCGCGAATTAAACAGAAAACACTGGAAAAGTCAAACTTCATGGGCAGTTTGTTAGCCACAGTAATAAATAGCTAATTCTTCAGCTCCAGGTGGTATCTAGAGATAAAATATCGAAGTATGACGCAAACAGGATTAAAATAGTTCGACTAAACAAAGTAGCCTCACATACCTCTTCAATAGCCACGAGATCTCTCCATAATTCAACTTTCTGATTTGTCTCCACCTCATTCAAAGGAAACAGCACCTCTCCTACCACAGTTTGCTGGCTCGCTCTATACCCGTCATATACGGACAAACGAAGTGTACACCTCTTGAGCTCCGAAACAGGCAGATTAAAATAGAACATTTCATCAAAGTTGGGTCGGCGCGTTTTCCTTTTGCATTTGCTCTGTGACACGTTTTTCTCTTCCGGGCAAAGAATGTGTAGTTTACAAACGGATCACACGTTTTTGCAGTTTTGCCGCGAGGAGAAAGGTTTCGCGCTTTTACCAAAGTCACCGCTAGACTTTCCGCTGAGCTGTCGTATTCCAAATTGAACCAAATGCGTCCAAGATGGTCTAAGGGATATGGCTCTTCCTCATCGTCCTCATCCTCTTCTAACGCGCTTGCTGGGCTCGGCTCACGACTAGAAACCGATCTCGATGCTCGCCCTTCCAATCGTTCTTGTGCCTCGTAGAACATTTCTTCGCTTGACATCGGTGATAACGATTCTTCGGACGACAGTACTTTCTCTGGCAGTCGACGTAGCAATTTTTCCTTCGGCGCGTGGGGCTGTTGAGCCGTTTTGATAGTGAATTCCGGTGGCTGAACAGCGGTTTTCGCTATCTGGGAGTATTGTTTATATTTTTCGGCCTGTCTGCGCTGTCTTCTGACGAGGTAAAATGTAACAAGGAGAATCACACTGAGCAAACCAAGAGCGACTGTTAGTACCACAGGCAAGACTGGAACTGCAAAATCAAGAAAACAGAAAAAGAAAACGTTGTCATCTTCGGACGTGAGTCACGGTTGGCGGAAGTCTCAGTCTCAGTCCACTCCCATTTTAATCCGTTAATACGCATGCAATTTATCAAGCAACTGATACCAAATCAGTTCAAGCACAGAGAAGTAGAAAATAAAGAACATTGTCTTTTTTTTATCAACAAACTCCCAGAGCTTACAGTTTGTAAAACGCAGGGAAAAAACTCAACTGGAACTGATAGGCTATTAAACCTTGCATGGGTAAAATAAAGACGAAAAATCGGTCTTCATGTGATGGACTCGGTCCGGGGGGGGGGGGGGGGGTACTTGACCAATGTTTGGGTACAGGGGTGCCGCCGAGGGTTTGAAATCCTGACCCTGTTTAGGACAAAAATACCCTAAAAACCCTACCCTGTGTAGGACAACAACCTCCATTTTAAGACCCTGTTTAGGACAAGCGATAAAATGCACACTCGCTGGTTTTACAGGAATTTACACTGTTTAATAAGTCATTCAAACTGAAGAAAGCATGCTCGAAGCGTCTAAAACCACGTTGTTGCGTCTCTATATCTACACTTGAACTAAACAAAAAGCCGTCAAGCATTAAGCTCTAAAATACCGTGGCAAAATGTCGTCATTGCAACTTTAGAAGGGCGATTTTTTTTAATAGCAAATCAAAGAGGAATGATTTTTTCAATTTTTGTATAATGAATAAGAGGAACTTATTTTTGAGGTTAATTTTATTTTGATTAAAGCACCAATAGAGCTTTTACAGAGAAAAATATCCCTAATCAATATATATCCCTCACGTCTGCGCGACACAGTAACATCTTTCTTTCATCACGTTATCCAAGACAAAGAAACTATACCTACCATATGTCGGTTTACTCAGTTGATATTGCACAAATCTGGAAAAAAAATGCGTCGCTTTTCTGCCGCTCGATCGCATGCTCTTTCAACTTCTCGCAGGCTCCGCGCCGCAGGCTAAGAAAAGAAAGAGACTGCTCGCAGTCTGGGTTAAAGTCTCTCGGCTCGAAAAAATATACCCTGTTTAGGACAGGTTCTAACCTGTTTAGGACAGCAGCAAGTCGAATTGTATACCCTGTTTAGGACAGGGAGGCCAAAAAACCATACCCTATCCAGCGGCACGTCCCTGTATAGCCCAAATAAGGGAGTACCCCTCCCCCGGGGACTCGGATGGACGTTAAGTTGGCGTGGTACACGAAAAAATATTCTTAAATTACTATTTTAATAGCAATTTAAATATCCGTGCATTGACAAGAAGACAAAGAATTTAAAAATTATTTATTCTTGCCACTTATCTTCTTGTCAATGCACTGATATTTGTGGCGAGAAAATAAATTTTAGTCACCACTATGGTTACCCGGGGGGATACTCCCAGGAAAATTGGGTGGGGGTGTGCGTCCCGATTCCTAAAACCCTTACCCTATTTATGACTAAAATCTGCGATATTCCCTACCCTTTTATAATATGACCTGACCAAAAATTCGCAACCCTATTTATGACCTGAACCTTACATTAAAATCCTGTTTCAGACCTGCCTTATAACTGGATCTCTAGTTCAGATCAATGTTGAATTACCGGAAACATAATTTGTGAAGGGCTGTTGTTGCTTTTCTTTTCGATAATGATGAAAAAGTGGCTTCTAAGTTTAAGAACATACCCATCGTAGGGCTAGAGTACAAAAACCATACCCTATTTATGACAAAATGGCCGAAATCAGCTAAAATCGAAACCCTATTTATGACCAAAACGGCTGAAAAACCCTACCCTTTAGGGCTGCACATACCCATATAGCCCATATAAGGGAGTACCCCCCCCCCCCGGGTATGGTTAGAACATTCATGATAGACTGTGAGTGGATTGAAACAAATACTTGGGATTAGAAACTTGAACTATGCGCGGAAGCTCCATGTCTGTCAGTTGCACTGAGTGGGTAGAATTAACGGAAATGTCTCTGTCTATACAATAGATCATTTTTCACATGACGAGAGAAAAAAATCTTTGTAGATTGATCGAGAACCACAAATCGCTCTTGTCGTTCTTTTCGGTGAAAGGTTTTTACGCCCACTACAAGATGGAGGCCATTTTCGTTTAAGAATTTTCAAACACGCTCGGTGTAAATTTAGACTTAAAATTCGGCAAGGAGTTACGATTTAGAGCAAGCAGGTTAGGCAATGTGTTGGCATTTTTTGTGGCATGGAACGTTTGTAGCACTACTGTGATTTGGTGTTTAGAAAAGCAGCTAGTATTCACACGTAATCGTTATTGGAGGATCGTTAATGTGGACATGTTTGGTAGAAACAAATCTGCTTGTATCAGTGGTAAGAATACAATAGACGTCCCAGGTTTGATTTTATTAGTTGTAGCACAATATGGAGATTAAGGTCGCGGCATTAACACTTCTGATATGGCAATACCGTAATATTCCAAGTATAGTAATGACTCTCGTCACACCCATCTTGGTGAGACATAATAATAATTTCAATGTCTTACAGACAGCTGTAAAGGATATAATGTTGATAATCATGTTGATGGAAGGATCAATACTACATCAAAACACAGTTTCTTGTTGACATTCGAACGTTCGAAAGGGGGCCATAAACAGACATCATCTCAGTGTTCAACAAGATGATGTTTGTTTTTGATGACCCCCATTCGAACGTTCCAATGTTGATCTGTCAGTTTCCATTGCTTTGATAACAGTCTGGTTGGGTTTGAGGTCGTCACTTCTAAAGGGTTGGTACTTTAGGATTTGCTAATCATATTCTTTAAATTTTAATCGCTTTTTTGAGGGTTGTGACTTTGTAATCGCCGGTTGAACGGGTCCTATTTCATTGCGAGAGCGAATTCAAGTTTAGATCTCTTGTTCAGTGGGTGGCCAGCCTCGGAGAATTTTGGTTTCTTTGTTCTCATGTTTTCATCTACGCCGTATTCGGCTCTGACTCAGTAAGGATTCCCCACGAGAGTCAAAGCCAGCTGAGCTAGCTAGTATTACTAGCATCTTGTTTTTCATTTTATTTACAACAGAAGCTGCAATCTAAGATATTAAATTGTAAAATGAAAGCTGTTCAGTTGTTGTGGTCAGTTTCATGCAAGACAATTGAAAGTGACATACATTTAATTTCATTTAGTCTCTGCAATTAGTAGAGTGTCTGCGCTCAGCTAACAAATTTGAGACTTAAATTAAGTTATTATTATTATTACTATTATATATTATTATTATTATTATTATTATTATTATTATTACTATTATTATTATTATTATTATAGCAAAAATTCATGAACATGATTGGCTAAAATCAATCAGCTGATGGCCATCTCGGCCGGTCCTGTTGTAAAATTTCCTGCGAGAAGTCCGAAGTCACAACAAACAAACAAGCAAACAAACAAGCAAACAAGCAAACAAACAAACAAACAAACAAACAAACAAACACACACAAACAAACAAACAAACAAAGAAGCAAAAAACAAACAAAGAAGCAAACAAACAAAACAAACAAACAAGCGAACAAACAAACTAACAAACAAACAAACACAAACAAACAAACAAACAAAGAAGCAAAAAACAAACAAAGAAGCAAACAAACAAAAACAAACAACAAGCTAACAAACAAACAAACAAACAAACAAACACAAACAAACAAGCTAACAAACAAACAAACAAACAAACAAACACAAACAAACAAGCTAACAAACAAACAAACATATAAACAAACAAAAAACATTTAGAACAGTAGTAGTTTCTCTTCTTTTAAAAATACTAAGAACAAAGAGTAAAAAAGAGTAAGTGGAAGAGTAAAAAAGACAACAAGAAAAGAAGAAAAAATTCAGAAATGAGCTAACTTTGGAAAATTTAAGTTAGATAAAAGCGAAATCGGAGAGTCTTAAATACTCAAAACGAGACTGAAAGTGGCTTAGCAGCTTTAAAAAGTGTCGCTGGTCAATTAAAAGGCAAGAGAAATAGAAGACATCCATGCCAGTGTGAGTTCGACTTTCATTTCTCGTCTCAGTTACAAGCAAAACTGATGTTAGCGTGAAAGAAGCGACGATTGAGCGGCTTTTTAGCGACAATGATGACATCTCATCGATGACGCTCCTTGGTCGTTCAGTCATGTTATGTATGGGAGAATATTTAGATGGGTTGGTGGTGATCGAGCACAGACTCAACTCTATTTGTCGAGATTCTCGGCACAAAGATTCCGCCCCTCTGGGGTTAATAAAAAGTAAAAGAACAAACTTCAATTTGGGTTAATTCATTCTTTTAAATGCCAAGTGAAAATGACAACTTTGAACACAAAAACTTAATTTCAATACCTTTGTCAGCATGAAAATCTTATCGCCGAGAAATTCGCTCTCCCGGTCTAAATTGTGGCAAATAATATGAAAGCAGTTAAGCGCCGAGCTATAACACTTGATCCACAAATTGAATTTATCTTGTAAATTGGACACGACTCTATTTGTGTAAGAAAATCAGTTTATTTGCTATCGAGTCCATTTCTGGTGGGACAAGACAGACTGTCGAATTAATTTGACTTTCAAATTTGAGTTTTACAACCGCAATCGAGTAAAGAGACAATTGATTTGAAAACAAAAACCAATTTCCTGAATAGAATTATAGTCTTAGGCCTCTGAACATATGTTGTGTTTTCTACTGCGCTATCTGGTGGCTATCCTTAGTGCAGGACAAGTACGAATGAAAAAAAAAATGAAGTTGGAATCATAGGCATATATTTTCTGATTGCTTTATTTTTCTTGTCTTGTATTTTTCCTTTCCGGGTCGGCAAGGAAGAAAGTTTACTAAAAAGCGAGGATATTTGTCAAGTTTTTGGTGATTGATGCAAATAAATTGCTTGAAAGCGAAAGAAGTTTTTCACAAACGAATCAACCACTGTGACCTGATTTCAGAACAAACTGAAGACTTTCGATCCATGAATGAAATACATTTAATCGTTCACTGTCATGTCAGCGCTTATTCCCGCATAGCGAGAAAATACAAATGCTTCCTTTATTCGGTGTTTTTGGCCGGCGAAAGACAAATAAGTAAAATGTGTGAAATTCGAGGTCGAGCTTTCCTAAAGAAATTTTGTTTTCATTTTATACGAATCAGAAAACAATTTATTTAGTCTTGTTTAGTGCTTTGAGGTTAATACGGAAAATATCATGGGAGGGGGTGGGCAATCGGACTAACAGAGGTGAAAATTTTCTAAATCTGTTACAAAGAAAGATTTCAGATGTGATTCGGTTTTGGAAATCGATTTCAAATCAAAGGAAAAATCTCCTAAAACGATTCACCTAAAACGATTTTTAGGGGGCATCATTGAAATATAACTAATTCATTTACGGCTACTGAGACAAATATGAATACTTACATTTTGTAGCGCTCGGAGAACGGTTTTCTAGGGCCGTGTCAAGACGGGTCGAATTATCGGCGAATTGATTTTGACTCCATTCGAATCTCCTCACCATTCTGTGAGAAGCGAACTGGTAGGAAAAAATATTTTCGTTCACCGCACCGAGAGTCATTCACGTTTTGACATGCTTCGCCCGCTATTATTAATTGTAGGGTCGACGGGAAAGCTTTCTGCCGATCAGTTGTTAGACTTCTAATTATATTCACGAAGTATTTGCAATTTAAATGTATTTGTTCCACGTTGCAGCTGGGTCCATAGAGCATTTTATCTGGAAGCTTTGATCTGCTGTTTTCGAATGTTGAGATGGCCCAGCGATAAAACTTTTGATTGTGAATTGTTTTATTTCGTTTCTGTTTCACATATTTTGACAGCTATCGCTGATTCACGCAGGAGTTTATTTAGTTTCTTTTGTTCTATTTTAACTTGGTGTTGTCGGGGCAGTTTATGAGCTTACAAAACATTATAACTTATTAAATTGTATCCATAATGTATCGCATTGAATAAATTTTCGAGACTCTAACCGAAGTTTTAAAAGTAATTTTGCTCAAGAATATCTTAGACGTCCTTTGAGGAAAGCGTTGAAGATGACTGTTATCATAGTGTGACATCTTTTAACGCTACGGGCATGTTTAATAACCGCTGTTCTAAAGGAGTTGACATGCGAGGTGCAAAAACCCTCAACTTCGCGTTATTCACCTTGCGTGATCAACTTGTCGCGCACAAAATA